>CAUYQG010292731.1:0-24897 GCA_963574415.1 Tarsius wallacei
CCCGCGCCTTTGGGAGGTTGAGGTGAGTGGATTGCCTGATCCCGCGGGTTCGAGACCCGCCTGGGCAAGCGAGACCTCATCTCTACAATAAATCAAAAAATTAGCCGGGCGTGGTAGTGCGTGCCTGTAGTTCCAGCTACTTGGAAGGCTGAGGCGGAAGGATCGCTGGAGCCCAGCAGATCGAGGCTGCGGTGGCCAGGAGCGGCCACTACACTCCAGTCTGGGTGACAGAGTGAGACTCTAACTCAAAAAAAAAAAAAAAAAGAAAGTATTAAACACAGAAGAAAGGAAAAAAAGAACGACAATGTCCTTCACAAGCATGCTGGAAAAAGATTGAAAACATGCATGAATTAACCCCCAAATCAAAAGAAAGACAATAAACAAATAAACAAACAAACATTAGCAACAACAACAAACTATAAGAACCTCATGACAGGGATAAACACTCACATCTCAATAACTAGCCTGAATGCAGTGGACTAAATGCACCACTGAAGTGACATAGAATGGCAAATTGGATAAAATATCATGAAGAAATAATACACTATCTCCAAGAGACTCGTCTCACCAGAAAGGACACTCACAGACTCAAAGTAAGAGGATAGGAAACAACATTTCAGGTGAACAGAACACAAAATAAAACAGGAGTCGTGATTTTAATATCAGAAAAAATACCCTAAAGGGTATCAAAAATTTTAAAAGATACAGGTCACTACATAATGATAAAAGGTTCAATCCATCAACAAGAAATATCCATTCTAAACATAAATGCACCCAACATAGGAGCACCAACTTTCATAAAGCAACTTCTAGGTAAACTAAAAAAAGATATTGACCCTAACACTATCATACCTGGGGACTTAAACACACCACTGACAACCCTAGACAGATCATCAAGACAAAAAGTCAACAAAGACATCCAGAACCTCAACATGACACTTGAACAAACGGACTTAATTGGTAGCCTACAGAACACTCCACCCAACAACTACAAAATATACGTTCTACTCATTACCACATGGGACGTACTCTAAGATCGACCACATCCTTGACCATAAATCAAGCATAAACAAATTCCATAAGATTGAAATTCTGGCATGCACTTTCTCAGACCACAGTGGAATAAAAATAAATATCAACACCAACAAAGTTCCCCCAAAACCCACAAAGACATGGACACTAAACACCATGATGCTAAACACACCTGGGTCAACATGGAAATCAAAATAGATATTAAAAGATACCTGGAAACAAATGAAAGCAAAGAAATATCTTACCAAAATCTTTGGGATGCCATGAAAACAATCCTAAGAGGGGAATTCAAATCTCTATGAACACATATGAAGAAAATGGAAAGATCACAAGTTAACAGCCTAACAAATCACCTAGGGAAACTGGAAAAGCAGGAACACCAAAACCCTAACTTCAGCAGAAGAATCCTGATCACCAAAATAAAAGCCCAAATTTTGAACATAGAAGACAAAAATATAACACAAAAAAACAATGAAACCAAAAGCTGGTTTTTTGAAAGGATAAAAAAAACTGATGGACCCCTAGCTAGACTGACCAAGAAAAAGAGAGAAAAAGCCCAAATAAATACAATCAGAAATGCAAAAGATGAAGTCAAAACTGACCCAGAAGAAATACAAAAGACTATCAGAGATTACTCTGGTACACCTGTATGGAAACAACTTCAAAAACCTAAATGAAACAAACAGAGGACTTTCTTCTATCACACAACCTCCCCAGGTTGAAACAAGAAAAAAATCAAGACCCTAAATAGACCAATAACAACCCAGGAAATCGACTATGTCATAAAAAAAACTGCCTACAGAAAAAGCCCAGGACCAGATGACTTTCCAGCAGAATTCTATAAAACATTCGAGGAAGAGACGATACCAATCCTATTGAAAGTATGCCAGGCAACCGAGAAAGATTGAACTCTCCCCAAATCATTTTACGAAGCTAACATCACATTGATACTCAAACTGGGTAAAGAGCCAACAAAGAAAGAGAACTACAGGCCAATATCCTTGATGAACATAGATGCTAAAATTCTCAACAAGATTCTAGCAAACCGGATCCAACAACACAACTCAAAAACCACCCACCATGACCAAGTAGGTTTCATCTCCAGGATGCAGAGCTGGTTCAACATTTGCAAGACCACAGACATATTTAAATACATCAACAAATGTAAAGATAAAAACCACATGATTATATCATTAGATTCAGAAAAAGCTTTTGATAAGATCCGGTATTCCCTTCTTGATAAAAACACCTAAGCATAGATGGAACATACTTCAAAATAGTAAGAACCATCTATGAGAAACCCACAGTCAAAATACTACTAAACAGACAGAAATTGGATCCATTTCCTCTGAAAACCGGAACAAGACAAGGATGCCCACTCTCACCCCTCCTGTTCAACATAGTACTGGAAATCCTAGCTAGAGCAATCAGACAAGAGAAGGAAATCAGGGGTATCCAAATGGGAAAAGAGCAAGTTAAGTTATCCTTCTTTGCAGATGACATGATCCTATACCTCAAAAACCCAAGAGAATCTGTCAAAAACCTCCTTGCATTGATAAAGGACTTTGGCAAAGTCTCAGGGTATAAAATAAATGTGCAAAAGACAATTTCTGTCTGTTTAGCAGTATAGTTTCCCTTTTCTATGAGATGCAGCAAAAACAAATAGACAAAGCAGTCACAAATCTTCTTAGTCTGCCTTTTCAGACATCATACAATTTGGTTTCATTTGCTCTTCCAATACTATTTTTCACCCTTTCCACTCGTTTACTCTGATCCTGTCCTGTGGGTTTGCCTCTTGATCTGCATAATGCATTGCTCCTCCCTTTCCTCTTCCCTGGCTGTGTCTTACTTCAAACCCCTCCTCAGCTTTTTCCTCTTCTTGGTGTGGCAAACACCAGTCAATTCAAACACTGCCATTTCTTGTTCTCTGATCGCACACCAGATCGCTTGGCACTGAATGTTTATATCACATGTGATGTTGTTCTTGTTGAAAGTGTCAAATTCTTAAAGATGGGGGATGTGCGTATCTCATCTTTGCATCCTAGAACATAGCACATTATCTGAAACATGAGAGGTACTCACTAGATGTTTGCTGATGAGTAAATGGATGATAAAATTAATTTGACTGGAACTATCTGTCTTTCATTTATATGACAGTGTCAGGAGACCAGAGTCTCTCAACCTTGATAATTTTGACATTTTAGGCTGGATCATTCATTCTTGGGGGGCTGTCCCCTGCACTGTCAGATGTTGAGCAGCATCCCAAGGATACTAGTAGCACCATCTTCCTAGTGTGACGACCAAAAAATGTTTCAGGCATTGCCAAATATTCCGTGTGTGTCTGTGTGTGCGATTGGTAGGGAGAGAGAAATAATAGCCCTGATTTAAAAACTTGAACATTAACTTTATAGGTTTTCCTATAAAATGTTCATTAAGAGAAGGATAGTCACATGATCTATTCAGGTTAAGAAAACAAGGAAAATGTTTAACACTTAGAACCCTTCCTAAGTCCTAGAAAACAATACTTTTCTGAGTGGATTCCCCCCATTTCCGCTTCTCCCTCCCCTTCCCTGTATGTAGTAATCTAAGTAGACTGTCAGTCAATGACTGCTAACAGCAAAGGAAAATACATCATGAAACAGAGTAGTAAAGCTTTAAAAGTGAAATGACTTCGGGAAGTGAATATTTTGAAACAAGGTGTCCCATAATGTTCCTCAAACTGAGCTATGTGAGTACCTCTTGTTTTATCTCCTGATGATGCCAGCTGTTGTCAGGAACTGAAAATGGTAAATCACTTCCCCACATTTGTTATGAGATAAGACGTTTACCATCTTGACTTCATGTGAACAAATTCTCCAAGTGACAAAGTCAGGAAACACTGATTCATGCTACATCCCTCTGCACTTTCTAGATCTTTACAATCTTTAGTATTTCATCTCATGGATCCAGTCTTAGTTTTAATATATTCATTTTCTTCCTTATTACAATATGATATATGGTGTTCATTTTGCAAGTCTAATTCAATCAACTAGTTGCTCAATGGACTATTAAAATAAAATAGCAGCCTGTTTCCCTCAGCCTCTGTTAGATCACTCTATGTCCCCAAAGTACCTCCTATCACACACCCTGAACCCATGCTCCGCCCTCCGCTCCTGTAAGTAGGTTGCTCCCGTCTCCTTTACAGCCTCTTCTTCTGCCCTCTTCTCCCATTTCTTCTTTATTCTCAATCTAATGCCCACTGACATTTTCCTTAGATCCTTTTTTGCTTTATAGACACTTTGTCTGTTGTCATACTCAGCTTCTGTCTGCATTGTGTGCTTCAATTTGAAATCACTGGGAGCATAAACTGTATATCACTGCTTTCCTCCTAAGTCACAAAAGAAAAAGGAAAAGAAAAAGGAAATCATCTTTCTGCCTGAGTGAAACCTTATTCATGCAGTTAGTCAGTGGGTCTGTTGTTTAATACCAGCTGGAGTGAAAGCTGGACATGATCACGCTAATGAGAGAACTTCTGATGCAAATGAAAAGCATATGCTTGGGAGAAATAGCCTGGAAAAATATGGTAAAATACCCATCAGTAGGAAAATCAAACTTAAAAATGGTATTCTTATTGTTTTGGAGTCATAAAAACACTTAGCATTCCATAGAATAGTAGAATGTATCCTTCATACAGTGACTTTGGATTTATGTGTTAATTTTGAGTGTGTCTTAAACAAATGGTAAAGATCTTCAATTTGGTCATTAACAAGCGGTGAGGGATTCAGTTAGCTGAAGTCAGAGCAGCTCTTCAGTGAGATTGCCTCCAGAAAGTCAGCTCCCATGGTGAAGTGTTCTGCCATTTTATGCGATCACTTGTGTCTATACCCATCTGTTTCTTCCTCTCATTTTTAGGAGGAGTATCTATTGCTAGATATGGCATAAACTATATGATATGCAGTAATGGACCTATAACTAGAAATGTGGATTTGAATGTACATATAATAGCAATCTAGCAAATGTCACAAACCCATTTTAGGAACAGTGATCCACTATTTATCCCTGGAAAAGCACGAAGCTGTCTCCCAGTGGTCCTCTGTTCTTTGAACTCTTTTATCAATTTGTCGACTTGTCACCTTCCCTGATTACATATGCAGCCTGCAGAACCTAGACAGAAAGATATTCCAGGTTCTTACTCCCAACCAGAAAAGTGTTTTCAAAGCAAAACAAAACAAAAAAACCCCACACTTATTTATCTCTTCTAACCCCAGGGAAGCTGAGAGTTTGACAGACAAGGTTAGAAAGGCAAATGCGCTTTGCCTAAGACTGAAAGGTGATGGCAACTTTTGCTAATACAAAATGAATTGCAGACTACAGCTGATCAGAGAACTAGAGAGAAAATAGGGAGACTTCATTAATTCCTCTTCTGGCTCTTCATAACATGGCCTCAGTATTTTACTCAATATGAATTCCCTGAGTAACAAGTACACCCAAATTCGCATTGCAGGCCATGATTTATTTTCCAAAGCCAAATAGGAATAATTTTGAATACCCATAACTCTATTATCTTTCAATAAAAATGAAGACATTTTCCTCATCCTTTTATTAATCGGGTCATTTTTTAATAACTAGGTTAATTTTTTAAACTTTATAATTTCTTAATATAATATAGAAAGTAGTGTGCATCTGTAAAAGATACCTCATCTTTATTATGACATTGACATTTCTCTTCATGAAGAGAAGCAAGATCATGCCAATACTATTTTAGCCTTTCTCCCTTATGAACTCAGTGAATTCATAAAGATAAATGTCATAAACAGAGACCAGCAATCATGCAGCATATATTACAAGGGATTTCATTTTGATCTGGCAGGAGGTATTGCTTTGCAGTATTTTAAAAATTATCATACAATTTTGAGGGTTTTTTGCTTTTAATTTAAACTTTTCAGATGATGTAGTATTTTCTTTCTCCGTTCTTTTATGTCTCTTCTTCCCTTCTTGTTCATTCTCTGAGTCACATTTGTTTTGTAGGACTGTATCTCTAGTAGGTGTGAATAAATCTTCTATTTTCTATATTTTCCCCATTGTCAGTCTTAATAGGTCCTTGAATTATAGCCATGTGGGAAACAAGATTCATGGTCCGTAACCTCAGATAGTCTTCATATTTTGAGGTAAAAATCTGGTGAATTGTTAGATCTGGAAGTAAGAAAGATAACATAACAGCCAGGGCTCTTATAGTCTTTGAAGTGCTTTGTAGGAATGCAGAGAAGCTCTCAATACAACACAAGTAATTTTACATGTGCTGTACTATTGTCCGGAGTTATGGTTTATCACATCATGATAAGTCCCTGTGGTTACTCAGAGAGCAGAGATGATGACAAGCATATGACCAGGACTTAAACCACTAAACCATAATTCAGGAAAATTGTATCAACAACTTAACCACACCAAAGTATAACTTTGAGATGTTGGTATAATGTCAACAGAACCACTGAATAGTGAGGAAGGTGTTGTGCTAATTGTATTATTGTAAAAGAATATGACAGTAGTAGAATGGGCAAAAGGTGCTTAGGGAAAGCTATTATGGTTCACAAAGATTCTTGAGGATTTGCCATTATGAATAAATAACCAATCAGCATGGCTCTTGGAAGGACACAGGAGCAACACTGAGCCATTATTTATTTAGAAATACACTGAGGAGCTGGGTAAAGTATAAGGACCTCGAGAATTGTGGAGATTCTGGATCATGGGAAAGAGATGATATTAAATGATCCTTCCTCATCATCTATTATAGTGTTCTGTGATTCTACCTACTATACAGAAAGAAGCTGTTTGTTCCCTATGTGCATTTTTAAAAAAGGATGTGATCAAACAAATCTTTCTGGGGCAGTGAATGACTACGAAACACTAAAATAAAAATTGTTGGCTAGAAGAGACTTTAGGAGGCTTTTAGCTTTTTATGAGGAAACAAAGGTTCAGGGAAGGTTAACTAACATTTACCAAATACTTACCATTAAAAGACAACCATTTAAAGCATCTGAAAATGGCCCTAAGGACACAGAGCAAATAGACACACATCTATTCAAGAGAAATATATGAAAATTTGGTAAGAAAGATGATAGTCTGTGCTATTGAGCCAAGACTGTTTTCTCTTCCCTCCTCCCTGCTCAGCAAGATAGAAACTTCACTCTATACCACTGTAGCCAAGAATACATATATATGTATGTGTCTTTCCCAGGAAGATTAGGACATCAGTGCTTCTCATCTTGTCTATGGTTGCCTGTTGCTAAGGCTAGGTCTTAGGCAAGTGTGATCAAGAGGTGGGGGCTCCCTTCTTCCACCCAATCCTGACTCATGAGACTCAGGCAAGCATTTTGAGAATATGGGAACCTTGATAACCCTTTTCCCACTTTATGAGGTGGGGGGGAGATAAGTTAAGAGAATCTCTCCCCCTTCCTCCCCAACTCCCAGTTTTCAAAGCACTCAGCCCCTATAGCAGGGGTGTCAGAGGCTGCATTATCCCCACTCCCAGCTCCAGAGCCCTAGCTTAGAGAGTTTACCTGTTAGAAGAAGCACACTATGAAACAGATAGCTTTAATATTTTCCCAAAGGAATTGAGTTCATTCGCAAGAGAACATGAAGAAGTTAAAGCCTAAGGGTGCTCTTAGGAATAGTAGAGATTGTGGTGAGGCAATTAAGAGGAGAGTCAAGATAAAGGCTAAATTGTTCACCTTGTTGAAAACAACAGAGCAATAAACCAGCAGCTGCTGGAGTTTAATAGCTGGGTATAGTTAGGAAAAAAGAGAAATAGAGCCCAATTAAAACCACTATCATCTCAGTGTCATTTTACAGGTTAAGATGGATATGATAAACCTTAGTGCAAGCAATAAAACAGCAAAAAAGTAAAAATATAGAAAATATTCATTTTTTTATAAAAGGAGGCAGCATAGAAGAGATGGGAAAGCTAAAAAGACATGAGATGTAGAAGAAAAAAAATGACAGACATAAATCCAATTATATTAGTCATAACATAAATTGTGAAAGAATGAAAATTCAGTCAAAAGAAAGATTACCAGACTCAGAACATAAAAGCAAGATCAAACTATCTGCTGTCTACAGTAGACAAATTTTAGACTCAGAGGTACAAATAGATTGACATAAAAGGATTGAAAAAGACATATATGCATACAGTATGATAATAACAAGAAAGCTAGAGTGACTACACTGACAGCAGTCAAAATAGACTTCCAAACAAAAAATTTTGCTATAGATAAGCATGGACATTTTATTATGATATATATCAGTTAGGAAGATAGAACAATTATATGCATAACACACCTAAAATAGAGATTCAAAATGCATGAAGCAAAAACTGCTATATTTGATAACTCAACAATAATATTTGGAGACTTTAGTATCCCACTTTCAATAATGAATAAAATAACTAGGCAGAATATCAACAAGAAAATAAAAGACTTGAACAGCACTACAAACCAACTAAACCTAATGAACATGTATAGAATACTCAATAACAACAGAATAAACTGTATATTCTTCTCAAGTGCACATGGGACATTCCTCAAGATAAACTACACGCTAGACCATAAAACAGATCTCAATAAATGTAAAAGGAGAGAAATAATCCAAAGTATGTTCTCCAACCACAATGGAATAAAATTAGAAATCGATAGCAGAAAAAACATTTAGGAAACTCACAAATATGTGGCAAACAGCACACTCCTAAAAAACCAGTGGGTCAAAGAATAAATCACAAGGGACATAAAAAGACACTTTAAGATGAATGAAAATGAAGACATACCAAAACTCATAGGATAAAGCTAGAGCAGAGCTTAGCAGGAAATATATAGTTATAATGCCTATATTAAAAAAGAAGAAAGATCTCACATCAACAACCTAACCTTCCACACTAATACACTAAAAAAAGGAGCAAACAAAATCTAAAGCAAACAGAAGAAAAATATAATAAAGATGAGATCAGAAATTAACACAATAAAGATTAGAAAAACAGAGAAAATCAGTGACACTCAAAGCTGGTTATTTAAAAAGATCAACAAGATTGACAAACTTTCAAGTAGATCAGCCAAGAAAAAAAGAGAGAAGACTCAAATTACTAAAATTAACAATAAAAGAGAGGACTTATTCTCTTTTACTTTACAAAAATAGAAAGGATCATAAAGTAATGCTATGAAAAATCATACACCAACAAATTTGATAAACTAGATGAAATGAACATATTCCCAGAAAGACACAAACTTCTCAAGATACAAACCAACTCAAAAAGAAATGGATATTCTGAATAAATCTACTACAAGTGAAGAAATTTAATTAGTAACCCCAAAACTACAAAGAACTATCTAGAAAGAAAAACTTAGGCCCAGAAGTGTACCAAACATTTAAATCAATACCAATTCTTCACAAACTTCTCCAAAAAATAGAAGAGAAGGAATACTTCCCAACACATTGTATGAGGTCAGTATTAATCTGATACTCAGTCCAGACAAAAACATCACAAGAAAAGAAAACTACAGACCAATGTCTTTCTCTTTTTTTTTTTTTTTTTAACTTTAAAACAGTTAATTAGTGAGAAAAAGAGAAAAAGCAAAAAGGAAGACTCATGGAAGAAAGACCTACCATGGGCAAGTGTTTCAAAGAAGAAAAACTGTCCAATGTGTCTTATTAACATAGACATCCACTTCCTCAACAAAATACTAGCAGACCGAAAGCAGGAACAAATAAAAATAATTATACACCATGACCAAGTGAAATTTATTTCAAAGATTTGAAGTTGTTTCAACATCTGAAAATCAATTAATATGATATCTCATATCAATAGAATAAAAATCAATAACCACATGATCATTTCAACAGATGCAGGAAAAGCATTTGACAAAAATCCAACACCTTTTCATGATTAAAAACATTCAACAAACTAGGAAGAAAAGGGAATTTTCTCTCAACATGATAAAAGCCATATGTAAAAAAAACCCTAAGTACGATTACTTAGTGGCGAAAGACTGGATGCTTTTCCCCCTGAGATTAGCAACAAGACCAGGATGTCTGCTCTCACCACTTCTATTCAGCATTGTACTTGAGGTTCTATCCAGGGCAATTAGGCATGAAAAAGAAAAAAAAAAAAGCATCTAGATTGGAAAGGAAGTGGTAAAACCATCTTTATTCACAGATGACATAATTTTGTACGTAGAAAATTCCTAGAAACCCACTATAAAAAAGCTATTAGAACTCATAAACAAGTTACACAAAGTTTCAGGATTCAAGATTAATGTACTAACATCAGTTGTATTTCTTTAAAGATCAGAAACATAGAGAAAATCAAAATCTAAATTAAGAAACAATCCCTCATAGTATAGCATCATAAAAGATAAAATATTTAAGAATAAACTGGACAAAAGAAGTGCAAAAATTGTTCTCTGAATACTACAAAACATTGCTGAAAAAAATTAAAGACAATCTAAATAATTAGAAAAACATCCTTGTTCATGGATTGGAAGATTTAACATTAAGGTGATGATACTCGCCAAACTGACCTAAATATCTATTGTAATCCTACTCAAAATTCCAGCTGAATTCTTTGTAGAAATTGACAAGCTTATTTTAAAATTCATATGGAATTGCAAAGACCCAGAAGAGCAAAAATAATCACAAAAAGAACAATGTGAAAGACTCACACTTCTCTATTTCAAAACTTACTACAAAGCAATGTTAATCAAGCTAGTGTAGTATTAGCACAAGGGCAGACATATAGATTAATAGAATAGAAGTGAGAGTCCAGAAATAAACCCATAAATCTATTGTCAACTAATTTCCAACAAGGTTGCCAAGGCCATCTGATGGGGAAAGAATAGTCTTTTCAAAAAATGGTGCTGGACAAATTATACATTGACATGAAAAATAATGAAGTTGGACCCTTACATTATACCATATACCAAAATTAACTCAAAATTACTCAAAGACCTAAGTGTAAAGGCTAAAACTATGTAACTCATAAAAGAAAACATATAGAAAAATCTTCATGACCTTGGATTTGGCAAAGAATCCTAGGATATCATGCCAAAAGCATGAGCAGCAAAGAACAATAGATCAGTTGAGTTTCAAAGGACACTGTCAATTCCTTCAGTAAAAGGTAGTACTATTTACAATAGCAAAAACATGGAACCAAGGTACTGCCCATTGAAACTGGACTGTATAAAAAAATGATACATATACACGATGGACTATTATGCAGCCATAAAGAATAACAAAATTATGGACTCTGCAGCAACTTGGTTGGATTTGGATTCTAGCATACTCAGTGATTTATCACAGAAACAAAGAACTGAGTGCCACATGTTCTCACTCATAAGTGGACCCTGAACATTTACCATAATACAATAAGAAAGGGATTGGCAGTAAATGGAAACTGCCAGGGGAGCAGGGGAGGCACATAACATCAGTAAGGTACCTGATCTCAAACCAGGCGAGGTGGGGACCAAAGGGAGGCCCAAATTTGCCTGTACAATAACCACTGGTATACCTAATCCTGAATTGTACTCCACATCTTTAAAATAAAAAATTAAAACATTTAAAATTTTTAAAAAGAAGAAAAAAATCAAAAAAAGAAAGGGAAAGGGCACCAATAGAATGGAAGAAAATATTTGCAAAGCATATGCCTGATAAGGGACCTATATCCATAACATGCAAAGAACTCTTACAATTAAATAATAAAAAGCGAACTAACCCAAATTTTAAAATGTGCAAATGATCTAAATAGACATTTCTTCAAGAAAGATGCTAAACATCATCAATAAATCATCAGAGAATTACAAATCAAGATTTTGAGATACCACTTCACACCTACTAGGATGGCAGAAAACAAAAAGTCAGATAACAAGCATAACAAAGATGTAGAGAAAGTGAATCGCTTTTGCATTTCTGGTGAGAATGTTAAATGGTGCAGCCACTTTGGAAAATAGCCTGGCAGTTCTTTAAACTGTTAAACACAGAGTTACCTACCATATGACTAACAATTTTACTTCTAGGTATAGACCCAAAAGAAATGAAAACGTGCACACAAAAATGTTCACATTAAACTTTATAGCGGTATTATTCATCATAGACAAAAGACAGAAATAACCTAAATGTCCATCAACATTTGAATAGATCATGAAGAATGGATAAACAAAAATGGTATATCTATAGAATGGAATATTACTCAGCTAGAAAAAGGGTTAAATATTGATACATGTTATAAGATAGATGAATCATGATAATATTATAAATGTAAGAACACACGACCAGACTCGGTGGCTCAGCCTGTAATACCAGCACTTGAGAAGGCTGAGGTTGGTGGATTGCCTGAGCCCGTGGGTTCAAGACCAGCCCGGGCAACTTGGCAAGACCACATCTCTACAATAAATAAAAAAAATTAGCCGGGTGTGGTAGTGCGCACCTGTATTTCCGGCTACTTGGAAGGCTGAGGCGGAAGGATGGCTGGAGCCCAGCAGGTCGATGCTGGGGTGGCCGTGAGTGTGCCATGGCACTCTGGCCTGGGCGACAGAGTGAGACTCCAACTCAAAACAAACAAAAACACACACACACACAGTCACAAAAGACCTCATATTATATTATTTCATTCATATGAAATGTCCAGAACGTGGAAATCTCTAGTGATAGGAAATGCAGTAGAGGTGTTTAGAACAAGAATTGGGGACAGGGTGAGAGCTGAAGGGTATAGGTTTTCTTTTTGAAGTAATAAAGATGTTCTAAAATTGACGATGTTAATGGTTTCACACATCTGAGTAGATTCTGAAAACCATTGAGTTGTACACCTTAAATGAGCAAACTGTAAATATCTCGATAAAGCCACTCTTAAAAAAACTAAACTAAACTAAACTAAAAACTACCATGAGCTCACACAGCACTAAACTTTTTACCTCATTTCTGTATTTCTATTTTGCAGATGAGGAATCTGAGGCTAAAAATATTTAAGTCGCTGTCCCAAGGTCACACTGTGGGGAAGTGACAGAGCAGAGCTGGCAACAGAATAGGAAAAACTGACTCCCAATTAAGCGTCAAATCAATGTTTATTGACTTCTGCTGTATATTGAGCTAACTTCTTTCCATATATCATACTGTTCAATTTTTGAAACACCTATTATAATAAATTACTTACCCCCTTTAGAAATAAGAAAAAGCATATTAATAGAAGCTATGTAAACTGCAACATTTTTGCTATTTTTTTTTTACTATTCCACCTTACTATAACTGAAGGTCACCTACCTCCACAAAGGTTAACAGAAAGTGGTCTAGACCCAAGTACATAGGTACCCTGAAAAAAAAATCTGCTGCTGAAACAATGTTCTCAGTATTTTACTTCAATTTATTTTTGAATCTTGGTCTCAGCTTAGTAGACCAGGTAAATGCAAAGACCACCCTCCTAAAAGCTGAAATTTTCTAAGCTCTAATTTGATTCCTGTCAAGAGTAATGTCTTTTGAGCCTGCTTTTCTTCTTCGCCACTTATTTATTTAGCTAAATTGTAGATCAGCTTAAAAAGTCCATTAATGGTGAAATAACCTCTTTCAGAAGGGCAATTGTACAAAATGTGTTAGTACTTTTATAGAGAATAAAATGCTTAACAAGAAGATTTGCCTTGGAGATTTCGGAAATTCAGGCCTTCAGAGGCAACACACATCAGCCACTGGGATCCAACAGGTCAGCTCCCTCACAGCTTTCTAGAGTTTTCTTAAGAAAGACTCAAAGGGCAATAATAATCAGGCCCTAAGGCTGAGAGAATAAGGAGGTAGGTGATGGAAAGCAGAACATTACTTTTTGGATAGGGGGAGGGTAACCCAGAGGGGCCTTCTTTATCTGATTTTGCTCTCTCCTCTCTCCACATCCTGAGAAAAGAACAAAGAGTCACACAGAGCATCATTGGTCAAGGAAAAGAACAGAACCTGCATCTAAAAGCAGAGAAGCTGCAAATTCTATTTGGTTCTTCCTAAAGCAGGTCTTGAACAAGAACTCTTATTGTTCCAGGCTAGTGTTCAAAATGTAAAGTGCTGGTTACTGTTAAAGACAAAATATCACGTGTTTTATAGGATAGTAAAGGAACTATATTTAAGGGCTACCTGTCAAAATCTTTTTTTTTTTTAGTGTTTTAAATATATTGATTTATTTGATCCGTAAGACCAGCATGTACTAATTATTTCATTCAGACAACTTAGTGACCACAAGTGACTTTAAGAACTTTAACAACAGGTAGACTACCATGGCAAACAGGAGCTTCTGTAAGTAGATCAGGAAGTTCTGAAAATGCCAATTGTCAGCCTCAGGAGAATTCAGCAAGTGCCCTGAGGGAGGCAGTCTAGAAAGGGGGCTCTGTGTAGATCTCTGGAACCCGGGTCCATCGCTCCATTGACGGAGTGAGGTGGTTCCAGGTGGGGGTGGCGGAACTATATTTAAGGGCTACCTGTCATAAAAATCTTTTTGTGAAACAGTGGGTGGCCTGAAAGTGGGTATCATGGGAACAGTTCGCCTGTATGCAAAAAATATTTTTTACATCATGGCCTGAGCAACATACCTATTCTTTTTAAGATTCTTGGAATGGCTAATGCAATGCAGTCTACTGAGAAGGGGAAGTAAAACCTGGGGAGACCTGATGAAATACCTATGAAAGTATGTCTGAGAGATTTAAGGTCATTGGGCATTTTCCCGGGAAAGTCAGTCCTAAAACTGCTAGCCTGTCAAATTTCCAACCTAATACTATCCCTGAATTTCAATTTATGCAAGTGTGAAAAACCTTTTAGACTCTGAAGGTATTCAGAAAAAAATTCACAGCCAGTTAAAAGTTAACCAAAACCTGAATGCCTGCGTTATCTATCTGCTGTTCTCAGTGTGTTACTAACAGAAGCAGTTTTTAATAAAATAAAAAAAAACAATGCTTCTTGCAGTAAAAATGCCTGGTTGATGCTTTCTGCTTCATACAGCAGAACCACCAACCACCCTTTACTATACATCTTTTGTTGACTTCAGCTTCAGTCAAAATTTTGAACATCTTTGAGAGAAAAGAAGTGCTAGGAAGCATTTTAGGTACCCATTACTCTGAAACAAAACAGGAACCCTTCTTGCTGGGAAAGAAATGCCTGCAAGTTCTAATAGTGAAAGAGAAAGCTGCTTGGCTCATTCCCTCTCCCTCTCCCAGCTCTGTATCAGATTTCTGGAAATGTCTCAACATAGTTTATCTAGACAGCAGCTGACACAGGCCAGTGATTCACTTTGGGTTGACAAAGTGATCTCTTGGGATAGTAATCTCTTTAGCTTGTGATTGTAGGATTTCTATCCACTCTTTCTGTAATACACACACACACACACACACACACACACACACATCAACTTAGAAACAAACGTTTATATGCAACTTGTCAGTAATAAACTTCTAAGGCAGTCAGCATATTTTACTTATAATTTTAGGTGGATAAACTTGATGATACTGTGCTATAACTTCCAGTTAATTGCCACTGTCCCCACAACTCATCACAGCTTTGGCTTTCCTATTGTGGGGTTGGACGATAATTAGTGTGAGAGTGAGATTAAATTTCTAGGCCATCTTTCCACATTTTCTGATATTCTTTGACCTTATGTCCCTATGAAGAGAACTCCATCAGAGGAAGGCTCCTGGCCTCTCCCACCTCCATCTCATTTCCTCTTTATAGGAAGAGTTGTCACATCTCCCTGGAAAGTTTGAGAGAAGATTGAGCAGGCTTGGATATTCTGGCAGCTCCTCAGAGTCTGCCTTCCCAAACAGGGTCTAACTCTACCCAAGCTCCCGGGGCTGGGTGACCTTGGTGGGAGATGCAGAAGGGATGGAAGGAATCTGCGGTTGGCAGGTACTTGGGTGAGTTTAATTCTGAAGAGTTATTTTGAGTTAAGAAGCTTATCGTGGCCACACATCTAAGCTTTGTCCTTCAAGCTAGAGTTTATTTGTGATAATGCTGATTTTTAAAAAAATCTCCTCCTGTCATAGTTAAATTCACAGAGACTAGAACAGAATAGTGGAATAGTGATTTCCCAGGGTGTAGGAAGGGAGGAACAGGGAGTTGTTACTTACTGGGCATAGAGTTTCAGGTTTGTAATATAAAAAGAGTTCTGGAGATGGATGCTGGTGATGATTACACAACAAAATGAATTTATGTAACAACACTGAACTGTAAACTTAAAAATGGTTAAGATGGTAAATTTTATGTTATATACATTTTGCCCCCAAAAAACTCCTCCATCTAATTCCTCTACATATGTTCCTCGAGGTTGGGCAGTTTCTGTTTTATTAGTGTCGATGACTTAAAAGAACCAAAAGCTGGAATGTTATAAAGGAGATTTCATCTCATCCATGAGGGGACTTCACTTCAAAATAAGATTCCTGGCTTCTCTCAACTGTCTCCCTCACTCCTTCCCTTGAGAGGAAATCAGCTTGCTTTCTAGGGAAGCTTTCACCTGCTCTCAGCACCAGTCAGCCACTGGAGGCTGCCATAGAGGATAACTTTCCACTTTCACAGAAGAGGTTTGAGGTTGTCCAGGTCTTCCCAGAAGGGAATGAGTTAGTTTAATTCTGAAGTGAAGTATCAGGAAACCAATTTCATTGCATATTAAGCTATGTTCTTCAACCTAGCTTTTATTCATCCACCAAATATTTATTAACTATTTTATCATCTTCTAGGCACTCTTCTAAGCACTTGTGACAGAGTATAGTGCTGTTCTTTTCATCTCTGTCTGTCTGATCTGGGAATCTTAATTCTTTATCGGAGAAGAAAAATATTGGGGAAAGACAGAAAAAGGTGTTATGTATTGACTCTCTCAAGCCTTTACATATTTTTATTCTAAGTAGCTTAATAAGGAATACATATCAAATTCTCAATATATCCCAAAATGAAGTCAGCATTACCCCATCACCTTCCTTTCTAAATTTTGGCAAGTACCAGAAATACGAAAATTTAGAAAGGAAAGTTAAAGAATAACACGACAATTAACCTAGAATTAGGAGAAACAGATATTGCTATGCTTAGGGATTAGAGCTAAGAGAAATCAGCATAAAATGGGTGAGATTAGCCATCTGCAGAAATCATCCCCGGAAATAAGCCACCCAAGCGATGATTCACAAGCATATTGCTGGCAATTTGAGGGTGTTTTCTAAGTCTCCACCAAGGGGTCTAGTATGCTTCCCTAAAAGGGAAGTCATCAATTTAAAATGTAACTGGTGGAAGATTAGCAGTAATTTAAGAAATTGCAAACTGTCATAAGGAAATGACAGAGGTTTTAGATGACATAAAGAATATAGAAAATGAATACTATAGTATAATTTGTCAGTATGTCCTCACAGCCTTTAGGGAAGGAAAAATTCTGCTTCTAAAGACTTCTACATATCTTAGAAATATTCCTAAGACCAAGAAAGGCAATTCATCTTAATCCACAATTGGATAGTCCCTAATTACAGCTGAATCTATCTGTTCTTATCCAATATTAACTGATCAATCTCCCCCCCCCCCCTTTTTTTTGAGGTGGAGTCTCATTCCGTCGCCCAGGCTGGAGTGCAGTGGCTCACTCACCACCACCCCAGCGTCGATCTTCTGGGCTCAGGCGATCCTTCTGCCTCAGCCTTCCAAGTAGCTGGAACTACAGATGCGTGCTACCACACCCAGCTAATTTCTTGATTTATTGTAGAGACAAGATCTCACCAAATTGCCCAAGCTGTTCTTGAACCCATGGGCATAGGCAATCCCCTCACCTCGGCCTCCCAAAGTGCTGGGTTTACAGGTTCGAGTCATTGTGCCTGGCCAACCTCCTAATTTAACTGCTGCTCAAGCACCAACTCCCATCTGAGTGGCCCAGTGTCATGTGCAAAGGACCACTAACAATCAACCTGATAGATACAATCCCCAGGGTAAATGAATGAACAAATATGCTCCTTTCTAACCCATTCTTCATGAGTTGGATCAATTGAATTGCTCCTCTGCTCATTTTAAACTACTAATAAAATTAATGTACATTCTATACAGTGTTGTGTTACTCAATGTGCTGCTGTCTCATCTAGGCATATTAAGCCACAGAACATAAGCATCTAGCTTGCATCTAGCTTCTCTCTCTCTCTCTCTCTCTCTCTCTCTCTCTCTCTCATTCTTGTTTTATCCACTCACTGTCATTCATTTCCCATTTACTCGGTCTCAAAATCTTAAAAACTTTCCTTGAATTCTCTATCTACATTTCACTCTTAATGCTCCAATCAAGTCCAGTGGATTTTTCCTTCTTACTGTTTATTCTACCTAAGTCTAGGTACTGAGAACACCATACTTATGTGGTGGCAAAATCTTTCAAAATAATAATTGATGTGATTATCCATGCTCACTCCTGTGCTACCTCAATCATTCATTTGTTCTCTAATATCCCTCCTCCCTTCAGACAACAAGACAGAAAACACCCATGGTGCCCGTGTAGCCTCTTTTTAGTACCAGGAAACAACAAAAGGCAGCAAAGGCAACCAATGCCTGATTCTTAAATTCAGAGCCTTTTGGTCTTGAAAGATCTCCAAGCTGGAAAAGAGGGATATGAAGGGGATAGGCTGACAGAAAGCAAGAAATAGAGCTAAATGTGAGTGCAGGGAACTTGTGTCCTGCTTTCTGCCTCCTCAGGATGAATCCTGAGAGTGGATATAATAGATATCCTTATTTAAGCTTAGGAACACATGAAAAGAAAGTTCTTCTGATGAAGTAGTGCTAGAAACAGCAAATCATGAAGAGGAAACCTCTGCCTACCACCCTGCCATTACTGAGAAGAAGCTGTGTGTGAACATGGTGTTGTGACTCCCATTCATGTGACAATTGAAGACAAGGTGCCTAGTGCCCTAGGACTGAAGTGGTGTGGGCGGTATGTGAAAGTTCCCATGGCCCTTCAACAAGGGATCAGTGTTATCTAAGAAAGGGGTCTACAAAGAGTGTCACAGTCCACATGAAGGAACTTCCCCTAAGGAGGATTCTGTGTGAACAGTTGCTGTTCCCAGTGACGGTCCAACCTGTATTTGAGCAACCACTAACCCATGGCTACACAAAGGACAAACAAGATGCATGACACTGGAAACAGGCTCCACCATGGTGAGAAGGTTTGTAAATGAATGTGTTTCCCACCTCTACTCTTCCGACTTCTACTCCACACTTTTGAACTGATACAGATTCAAAACCCTGAAAAAACACAGAACTCATGGACTCATTTTGCCCAGAAATGACCAGACTGAATTTTCTGCAGCAAATAAAATGGAAACTTAGTACCAGATACTGAAATGAATTATAGAACAGTTAGGGTTTTATTTATGTTGTTGTTGCACACTTGATTAGGGCCTTTAAAATTTGTACCTGCTACCCTCATATTACCAAAACATCTTTTTAATAAGCTCCCTGCATCCATCTTATATATTGCTGCCAAATTAATCTCCCTAAATACCTACTTTAACAATGCATTCCGATGGCTCCCTGTTGCTTTCAGGCTGAAGTCCAAACTCTTTATTCCTGAGGCACTGTGAAAGGTCCTACACCATCTGCTCCCCAATCCTTTTTAACATTTTACCTTCTGCCATTTTCAATAGGACTCCGCTATTTCCAGAAAGTCAGCCCCCTGACTTCCAGTCTCTCTGTTCATCATTTTCTCTAATCATCTTTACCATATTTAAAATGTTATCTCTGCTTCTTTATTTTATAGAAATCTAAACTTATTCAGTTATTCAACAATTGGTTTATTAAGTCTATCTTTGTACTTTTCTATACACACTTCTCCATTGTTGTGCTTCTATGTTACAAGAAAAGTAACAATGGGAGATGTGAGGAAGGACAGATTACCAAAAGATGAGGCTGCCAGGGAAGCCTTCCTGGAAAGTGTGTGCCTGTATTGAACCATAAAGGTGGGGAAGATTTTTAGATATACAGAGATGGAAAAGGTGGGGGAAAAGAAATCTGCAAGGAAGAAGTAAAATTGTGAGTAAGGAAATTACCCATGTGTTTGGGGACTACTGAATAATTAAATTAAGCACAAGCTGAATGCTCCATTTTCTTAACTCCTAAAATATTTATTGCCTATACCACTAACTCTTGTATGTAATTAATATCCATATGTATACCAAATTATCTCTCTGTATATACCATTTTACATAAGTTATCAATCAGTTGGCCTATTAAAATGGTTAATGCACATGATTTATGTCTCCACATAGATAAATGTTACATGGATATGGGTGGCACATCTTAAAAAGTTACACATAATTTCTGACTGAGTTGTACCACCTTTATTAACAACAATACATGAAAAGCCAAGGAAACTTGGGTTCTAGATCTAAGCACTGACTTCTCTGTGAAACTAAGTGCCACTTACTTCTCATTTAGGGTTTCTGGGAAAAGAAACATCTAAAATGACAGATGTACAGATGTATCAGTTAACAGTGATAGTAACAGAATTGGGATACAATAAAAGCAATAGAAAGAAGGCAATAGACATGAAAAAGAGAAAAAGATGGTCCAACATAAGGATAACTGATATTCCTGATATAGGGAACTAAAACAAAATATGACAAAAAGGTGTTTCAAGCATATTCAAAGTTTTTTAAAATACAGAACTGTATACTCCATTTTTCAATGGAGCCTCTGATTGCTAATGTCACTGCTGAAGGAGCCAGTTCTTCCAAGCAAGATGTTAACTTTCTAACATTACAAGTTGGAAAAACTGAATCTGTCTTACCATAGAAAAAATAAATAGTATTTAAATACAGTTAAGTTCTTTTAAGATTAGGTCAGGTGAATTTTGAGTGTGGACTGGTTTAGGCAAAGTATCAATGTTTTTAGTGTGGTTTTCATGTGGAAATATGTTCTGAGTGATACACCTCTAACTTAGAAATAAAACTTTTAGAACATAGATCAGTTTTTGATTTGGAAACTCCCTGTATTTCTTTTGTAATAGCTTCAGAGCTTAGCAGAACACTACACTAAGAGCAGGACTTTAATAGACGTTTGTTGGGGGGGAAAATGAATGTGTGCTGGTGCTTATTTTTTAATTAATTGGAAAGAACAGTAGTTGTTTGTGTGTTGAATGGGAAATTCCCACTTCTTCAAGCAATAATCAAGCACACAATTACTGCACACAAAAAACAATAATAAATATTTTTTAAACAGGGCAAAGATGGTGTCTATATCACATAATCATCTCTTCTTGGAAGATCTAGATGGGCAAAACTGACAAAGATCAACAAAGTGAGGTGACATATTCAAGGGAGATTCTGGGTAAACTGGACTTATGATTCCATGGCTCTTTTGGAAAAGCGTATAATAATGCCCATTGTCAAATCACCTTTAATTCATTTGTTAAATCATTTATTTAATTTATGCTGTTTCATTTACTTATTCAGCCAGTGTAATAGTTTCTGACCAGAGCAGTAACCAATACTATAAATTTAGCAGCTAAAATAACACAAATGTTTTGTCACATACACCTGCTTGGTCAGAAACACAGGTTGGACATCACCCTGAGGCTGGCTGCACTTTGACATTCAACCAACTGGTCTCTTCTGAAGGCTCTGGAGAGAATCTACGAGAAAACCTATACAGGCTGTTGGCAAAAGCCAGTTCCTCATGGTTGTAGGACTAAAGTCCTCATTTCCTTTCTGATTACCAGATGGGGGCTACTTCAAGCTCCTAGGTGCCTCTAACCATCTCTCCAGGCTTTGCATATGGGCTACTACACAGAAAAGCAAACAACAGAGCATTAATCCTTCTCACTCTTGGAATCTCTGTGATCTCCTGTTACTTGGATAGTTACATGGATTATTCAGAATACAGTCCACCATATCTTAAGGTTCCTAGCCTTCATTATATTTGCAAAGTTTTTTTGTTTTTTGTTTTTGTTTTTGCCATTTGAGGTGACACACTCACAGGATCCAGGATTTGGAGTGTGAAATTCTTTGGGAACTATTCTGCACACTACAGATTGTTGTTACTGACCTTTTTCAAAAAGTTCCATATTCAGTGAATTGTAGGAAAAAAAAGCTGATCATTAACCTGTTGAAGCTATGCCAAGAAGTTATCTTGTAGTCACGTCTCATGAATAATCTCATTTTTTAGCTTGTTAAAAAAAATCATTCCAACCATTAAGTATATGAATGGTTCTACACTGTTTATTTTACAAATGATCAAAGCGCATTTTTTATTATGAAATCATAAACAGCATACAGAAATTGGTTTCAAATATATAGTGAGGCTATGACCTGTGTAACTAATTTATTGCTAAATATTCTGCCATATGGGAATAGGAGAATTCTTCTGCACTGCCATTGAGAGGGAAACGGTTACATTTTTCTAGTGTGATTTAGCAACATATAGAAAAGCCTAAAAATGGGCATAGTCTTTGACACATAAATTGCCCTTCTAAGAATTTTCATAAAGAAATAACAGTGAGAGTGAGGATAGGATTAAGATGGCCAACATGAGGCACCTAGAATGAGTTTCCCTTATGGAGTAAACCAAGATAGAGTTTCTTCAGCACCCAGAGAGAAATGGGTCCAGCAGCATGCCCCACAACTCTCCAAAAAGTGATAATAACCACTTAGAGCAAGGAAGAAGAAAAAGAATCCATCAACCTGGGCTGGAACTGGTCAGACTCCTGTCTGCATCACCACAGTTCACCACAGCCTCCTGACACAGTGGGGAAGGTGAGTGAGGGGAATTCAGGAGTTCTGTGGTCCTGCCATGAACTTACAGGGCCATCTGAGACTTGTGGGACCCCAGGCCCTCATGGAAAACTGTCTTACACACAGCCATGCTCTGCCATGGAATGGTGAAGGACAAAAAGCCTTGAGCAGCTCCAGCCACCATTCCCAGGAACCTAGCCCTTGTGTGTGACACAGCTGCTTTCAAGCCAGCCTGGGAGAGGACAGGCCCTAAGGGCAAACACTGAAACTGCAGACAGTTCCTGACTGGACAGGTTGCCTGAGAACGCCTGAGGCCCTGAGGCTGGCTGCACTTTGACATTCAGATCACAGATTGACTGAGACCAAAGCAGGAGCCAGAGGGGATGCATTGCCATAGCAACCTCACTCCCAATGTAAACTCTTTTGTGCTGCCCAGCACAACAGCATTACTCCAGCGGACTGGAACTCCCTCCTAACCCCCACTGGGGTAGGCAAGGGCACACTCTTGTGGTATGCTCAAGCACTTTCCCCTACCCCTGCACTCCCCTCAAAGGTTCAAAACAGACAGAGTACCACCCTCAGCCTAAGCTGGGTGGGCACTTCCTTAGAGCAACACTTGCCAAGAAGAAACCCTATAGTCACCATCACAACTGGCTTTCTCTCACACGCACGACCGCCTGGCCCGAGGTCAACAGTACCCTCCACCACATTGGATATAATATCTCAGTTTTGGAGAAGGTCTGATCCCAAACCTCTTTCCCAGTCACTCCAGCCACTAATGATGCCATGAGCCAGTACAAGTACCCAGCACAGGACTGCTATAGCAGGCAATTGAGAAATTCACCACACTAAGGATATAAACAGAGGGTGCCAAAAATGTATATACACTTTAAGAGATGTTATCTATGTATTACTTTTTGAAGTTGAATTAAATTACAGCAGCAATGTGTAGTATGACATTCTCTCATCTGTACTTCCACCATTTTCTTTGACTGTCCTGCCTGTCACATGGTGACACTAGTATTCATTTGATTAATGACATCTTTTGAGCAATATCATACTTAAAAATGTGTATACATTTTATTGGTACCCACTGTATAACCCAAGGGAACCCAACAGTGCCTATGTCAGCCCCCTGCTAATCTCATATAAAAAAAATTATCCACCCAAGTAAGAAGGAACCAGAAAAATAATTCTGACAATAAGAAAAAACAATTCTCCAATGCCCCCAATAGACCGCACCAAATATTCAGCAACAAACTCTAACTAAAATTAAATTTTTGAAATTTAAGACATAGAATTCAAAAAGTTGATTATAAAATGGATCAATTAATTTCAGGAGAATATTGAAAACCAACATAAAGAAATTAAAAAACTATTCAGGACATGAATGCAAAATTATCTGAAGAGATAAGACAATTTTTAAAAAATGCTGAGGCCTGGCTCAGTGGCTCAGCCTGTAATCCCAGCACTTTGGGAGGCCGAGGTGAGTGGATGCCTGAGCCCATGGGTTTGAGACCAGCCCAGGCAACTTGGTGAGACCTCATCTCTACAATAAATCAAAAGCAGGTGTGCTTGGAGGGCTGAAATGGAAGGATTGCCTGAGCCCAGCAGGTGACTCTGGGGTTGCCATAAGTGTGCCACTGCACTCCAGCCTGGGTGATGGAGTGAGACTCCAACTCAAAAAAAAAGCCGAAATTCTGGAAAGAAAGAATCATTTAGAGAAGTACAAAATGCAATGGAAAGCTTCAACAGTAGACTATAACAAGCATAAGAAAGGATCGCAGAACTTGGAAACAATGCATTTGGATTAACCCAATAAAGAAAAAACAATCAAAAGACTAGAACAAAGTCTCCAAGAAATGTGGGATTATGTGAAACTTTCAAACCTAAGAATCATAGAAGTTCCTGAGGAAGAAGAGAAAGCAATAGGTTTGGAAAACCTGTTTGGGGGAATAAGGGAGGCAAACTTACCTGGCCTTGTCAGAGATCTAAACATCCAAATACAAGAAGCTCAAGGAACTCCCAGATGATTCATTGCAAAAATGTCATCCCCAAAGCATATAATCATCCAGTAATGCAGTTAATGTGAAGGAAAGAATTTTAAGAGCAGTGAGACAAAAGCACCAAATAACTTACAAAGGCAAACCTAACAGAATAA
>CAUYQG010292747.1:0-11003 GCA_963574415.1 Tarsius wallacei
GTAGCTGGAACTACAGGCGCGCGCTACCACGCCCGGCTAATTTTTGATTTATTGTAGAGATGAGGTCTTGCTTGCCCAGGCGGGTCTCGAACCCGCGGGCTCAGGCAATCCACTCACCTCAGCCTCCCAAAGGCGCGGGATTACAGGCTGAGCCAACGAGCTCGGCTACTGCTGTTGATATTAACGAGAGCAACATTCTTTATCACTGATCTGATATATCCATGTATTTGCATTTTTTTTCTTTCACTTGACCCTCGCCTTCGTTGTAAGAGGAGAAGATTCTAACCCACAGCCGCCAGCTTTTCTGGTGCTCTGGAGCAACCACTCACCTCTCACTCAGTTTCTGTGAAATTCATCTACTTCATTTAACTGAATGAAAAACCAAATAATTTATGAATAATAAAATTTGCTCAAAGAGAGACCTATTCTTCAGGTTAAGCTGAGCTTCAAGAGTGAGTAACAAGCCATCAATGGAGGGATCAACGACCTCAACCTCAGGAGAACTGAACACCAGTCATGGTCCAGACACTTCCTTAGTGAATATTTGTTCTGCCAGGTACACAAGTTCTCTATTTTCCAGTTTCTTCACTTGTAAGAGAACTATGTTGAACAAGAACCTTAATTTTTGACTTAGGATTTTCCTAAAATGAAGGAAATGGGAAGCATAGTGAAGTACCTACTGTGTCCCAGGAACTTACTGGGTAGATCAGTAGTATTGCCTTTATTTGACATATAAAGAAATTCATATTCTAAGAGTGTCAGAGGTTGTGACTGAGTTAAGAATCAGCCCCAAGCTGTCTGACTTCTACAAAACCATCCCTTCTCTTTAAGAGGTTGTAGATTAGGGACATGAGGCTTTGAAAGTCTAAATGATTTGTCCAAGGTCCATAGCAAGTTAGCAAAGAGACTGGGCTGGAACCTAGATCTCTTGAGGCCAGACATATATTTGCTTTACTTTTTCTTGTTTCTGTTTTTGTTTTTTTTTTAATTCAGATGCAAATTTGAGTTCCTTGTAGTCCTCAATTCATAGTTCACGGTCATCAATTATCTATATTGCCCTCTTTTTTGTTTTATTTTGTCCTTTCATTTCCTTTCCTGTGATTTTCCTTCTGGAAGAGTTTCTTGATCTGATATTGTAGCTCACTAATTAATTCTTCAACTACTATACACACTTTGTATTAGGTATCCCATCTCATTTGTTTTAATCATTATTTTTTAATATCAGTATATCTAGCATGTCTCTTTCATAAATTCTTATCACTGCATCATGTCACAAATATCTCCTCATCTCTTGGAAGTTATTTTTTATTGTGCCTATTTTAAGTTCTTGAACTATGTGATTATTTATGGTTCCTATAGTAATGTAATAGTAAGGATATGAGAGGGTATGCTGCAGTAACAAGTAATCCTGGAAATTTCAGTTGCTCACACAAAAAGCTTTATTTCTCACTCACAGTCAGACAACTTTCCTTGCCCTCTAGCGGCTGTGACCCAGACTGCTACCGCATTGCAGCTCTACCATCTTAGAGTTCTTCACTGTAAGTCACAAAATCATAGCAAAAAGAAAAGAAAAATGGAAAACTCACATCCCATTAGCTAAAACTAGGAAGGAAGGCTGCAAGAAAGACTGAAACATGGTAAATGAGGCATTTGGTAGGCACCAGTTATCTGCCCTATACGGGCAGCTTGTCTAGCATGCTGTCTCTCTTTCACTGTACTGTGTTCCTTAGAGGTGAGCTCATTTTCCTCTGGGAGTTTTACTACCCCCTTTGTTGTCTAGAAATGTGTATCCTGTGGGAGGGGATAAGGTCCAGCCTGTGTTACCCTTGTCAGATTTAAGGAGGGAAAGGATATGGCCCAAGACAAGGTAGAAAGTCCCCTGAATCATAATCCGAACTTGACCACTGGTCCCTCCCTACACACGCGCGCGCGTGCGCACACACACACACACACACACACACATACGCACCTTGTTTATTGCCCCCTCTCAGCATGATCCTGCCTCTAAGATAAACTTTAGTCTCCATTCCAGGCATTGCAACCCCTTCAGGTCCCCTCCCACTGTGGGAGCTTTTCTGTCCCCTCAATAAATTCTACTTTTTTTTTGAGTTGGAGTCTCACTCTGTCGCCCAGACTGGAGTGCAGTGCCCACTCCCGGCCACCACAGCCTTGACCTGCTGGGCTCCAGCAATCCTTCCAAGTAGCTGGAACTACAGGCGCGCACTACCACGCCCGGCTAATTTTTTTTTTTTAATTTATTGTAGAGATGAAGTCTCGCCAAGTTGCCCAGGCGGGTCTCAAACATGCGGGCTCAGGCAATCCACTCACTTCAGCCTCCCAAGGTGAGGGATTACAGGCTGGGCCACCAAGCCCGGCTTCAGGCATTGCTTTTCAAGATAAATTTTCCCATAATTGTAATCACCTAACTGCTCAGGATAAGGAATGGGAGAAAGAGAAAAAGGAATGCTCAGTAGTGGACTGGTAAACTGGCTCTGTTGACTCCCTGATGTTATCCCTACCCTATGATAACATCACAGAACAAATGCTGCTGTTAGTCCCTCAAGGGGCAGGCCCTGAGCTGCCCAAGGAAGTAAAGCAAGGGGGTGGGGGGAAGGTTGTGCTCAGTCTCACCCAATGGTTGAGCACAAACCTCCTCTGCCTCACTCCCACTTCTCCCCACCTGGCGCCATCCTCACTTTCTTTCCCCAGGGATTTCTCTGGTTTTTACTTTCTCAGACTTGCATACTTCTGTAACATCTCTGGCACCTAGAGGGTTAGGCTGGGGACAGAGGAGGAAGCAGGATCCTGTACTAGGTCACCAACCTGTCAGGTACCAGCGTCCAGAGCATTCCTATTGCAGATTTCTAACATCTCCTTGGAGATGGATAAGACCCCAAGGTCGTGAACTTATCTTCGGAAATAATGGACCTCCCTCCCTCCCTTCCTTCCTCCCTTTCCTTTCCTTTTTCTTTCTTTTCTATCTTGGAATAGGGTCCATTGTCTGGCACATAGCAAGGGCTCAAAAATAAGTTGACTATTCCCTCCTCCTTCATGTGATGAGAAAAATACTTCTCCCAAAATATATGCAGCCCCAATGAGTATGGCCACCCCAGGCACACTGTATTATTCCTAGAAGAAGCCTGAATGAAGCCTGAACTCAGCACTCTTTCTTCTTCCAATTCAGATCTAGATACCACTTAAGAGAAGGCGAGAGAAGGTAAGGCAGGAAGGTCATGGGATGGGTATACTTTCTAATTTGCACCCTGACTGGAAGTTGACTTTTACAGGCATGATTAAACACCAGGAACAAGCAAAGGGACATTATTGTCAACATGTTTTGGCATTAAGAGAACGTATACATAATTTGCTTTAGGCCTATGCTGAAAATGTTATAAATATGAACATTTCAGTCCTAAATTTATAAACCTAAGCCACAGTTAAAAATAAATTTTTCTTTCTCCAACCACTTAATTGAATTAAAACATATCATCAAAAAAGTGAAAAGGTGAAATTACTTTTTTTTCCCTCTACCCAACATCCCCACTGCAACAGATGCGGTTGATTTTCTAGTTAAAAACCATTCCTTGTTTATCCCTTAGCTACCTTAAACTACAAAGGATGAAAACCTCAGAAACTCACTTTGGTTGGGTGCAGTGGCTCACGCCTGTAATCGACACTTTGGGAGGCTGAGATGAGAGGATTACTTGAGCCCAGGAGTTCGAGACCAGCCTAGGCAACATAGTGAGACTTTGTCTCTACAAAACATTTTTTAAAAATAATTATCCGGGCATCGTGGTGTACACCTGCAGTCCTAGCTACTCAGTAAGCTGAAGCAGAAGGAAGTTGAGGCTGCGCGGAGCTATGATTGTATCTTGCACTCTAGCCTAGGTGAAAGAAATCCTGACTCAAAAACAAGAAAAAAGAAAAGAAACTTGTCTTGCCAAACTACCTTGCAGCCAAGGTAGCCATATAACCCAGTTCTGGCCAAGGGTTTTCTCCTTGGAAGAGCAGACATTATAGAAAACATATTTTATCTCCCTGATGATGGACCACTGATAAAAAGAAAGGTCTCTGCACCCTCTCTTTCCCCTTCAAATGTAGTCACACTATCTGGAGCTGATGTATTGTCTAGCGACCACGAAGCGGCACAGCTCAGCCTGAAAAAGCAACATGCTTAGAACAGCAGAGCAGAACAACAATAGGATGTGTCCTTGAAGACATGGCTGAGTTTCTGCACCAAACTTGGAAATGCCAACCCCCAAACTTCTTGTTAAATGAAATAATAAAATACTGTATCACTTCAGCTGGTGTTTGTTTACATTAGGTTACTTGCTACCAAAAGTATTCCCAGGAATATGTGCCCCAAAGTGAGCTGTCATTATCAAAAGGAGCAATACTGAACCTCTGCACATTGATTTTAAAAAGAGTTCAACAGGCAGGAACAATACTTAAATCATTTTACCTTGAAAATGAAAAGGAATAAATGATTACCATTTTTACACTGTAAACTATAAGCCAGGCACTGTGCTAGATGCTTCATAGTATCTAACCTACAATTTTCTTTGGTCGCTCATACAACTGAATTGGAAAGTCACAAAAGCTTAGTAAAAGGACGTTTACTCTGAGAAGCAATATACTTTAATAATGCTTCTAGTAATATATGTGAGACGAGGAAAATAATGAAGTCTATGTCACATAGTGACTAAGAGTGTAACAGGATATTTTGGCCTTTTCCTGTAGACCCTGAATCGACAATTAAGACCCAAAGATGATACAAAGAGGTGCTAAGACCTGTCGTCTCTAAAGAGAGCTGCCAACAATTGAGATGTTTCTCTGATCTATTAAGAAATACAGAACTGACCCTGCTACCACTTGCTACTACCCGGCCTCCCTCCCAAGAGGACAGGGAGAGACAACCTTTAGAGTAGTAAGGAGGACAGTTTCTTGGTGAGCAAGTTTTCCTCTCCACCCCCAAGCAAGTTGAGAGGCTCTCCAAGAGAATCAGTCACTGATATTGTGGTTACCTGCATCAAAGGGCTCTAGCATTTCATTCCTGAGTCCAACATCTGCTTAGGAGTGAACTTGTTGGTTAAAAAAATAATTTGAATCTATTGTGACAGCAGAAAGAATTTTTTATGTCAAACCTTTTAAGACATCAAAAGGATTCATTGAGAACAAATGGAGCCACACTATGGAATGAGAACTATATTCAATTTACTGTATAGTGCACTGAATTATTATTATATATATAATTATATGTGTATATATAATTATAAATAACACAGAGCAGTGCCTCTTAACCACAGATCCCTTTAACAGCTGGTGAAATGCTTAGATAGGTATTTCTTTGCTCATTTTCATCATTTTTCATTTTCATAGTGGTCTCCACACTATTTCTAATGGAAAAGTCTTAGATCATGACCTTTATTACAAGTGGCAAAAAATCTATCAGATTTGTGGTAACATTGCTGAAAATTCAGATGAGATTAAAATATTTTGTTCTTGCTTATAAATGCAATATTGGTTTCAGAAAAAGGGGGGCAAAGAAAACACAAATAACAATCCCACCATAATAAAGAAAATTACAGTCACCTACAATTCTGCCACTCAGACAAGACCACTTTGCACAGTGTATTGTATTTCTTCTATTTTTTTTTTAGTGCATATGTGTGTGTGCGTATTCATGTGTCTTTAAGTAAAATTGGGATTATACTATAAACTGCTAACCACTTTTCCCATTACATTGTGAACATATTCCTATGCAGCTAACTATTCCTTTAAAAACATGACTTTTAATGATGTCAAAGTATTTTACTGTAAAATTGAATTACATTCTATTGAACCATTTTCTTATCATTAAGATTTGATCCATTTGCAGTTCATAGATATTCTAAGTAAACCTCCAATTGAATGTCCTTAAATTAAAATAATTGCAATAATGACTAGAGTGAGAAGGCAAAGTGGAGTGAGGAAACAGCAGTGGATCAGTCCACCTTCCACCATCTGGTTCAGCAAGAGCACAGGATTGCCCTATAGGTCAACAGCCTCCCTGGAAGGAAGTCAGCCTCGAGCCATTTTCTTTTGCAATCTACCACACAAAATAACCCAAACATCAAGAAGTCTGGCGGTACAGGTGGTGGCAGGTGCTAAGGAGAAATACAAACAGGCAAGCTGACCTCACTCTCCAATATCAGAGAATTGTTCCAGGGAAAGGTGTCCCAGGCCCTTAAAAACAAAATCATGCCTGCAGCCCCAGAGAGCCAGCATTTAGATGCTGCCACTTAGCTGAACTCAAAGGCCAGTCCATGAGAGCAAGAAAAGCAGAAACAACCAACAAAAAGGGGACTGAACCTATGGGTCATTGAGTGAGAGATACTTGTCCTCGCCAACCCTTCGCGGCAAAGGAACTAAGCCCAGAAGTGGGGGCAGAAAAGACATTCCAAAGGAAAGCCAATGCCCTTGGACTGCAAGGTGAGAGACAGTGAAAGAGCTATAGAGCAGAGAGTTATAGAGCAGACTCGCTCCTCTTCCACTTCTAGGCATCTGTAAGATCATTAAGTTCTTTATTGCCTAAGCCGCTGTTAGAAGTTTGTTCGGGGCAGCCAGGAACATCCCTGATTTCTACTCCAAGATATGGAAACTGCCCAGGAATTGTGAGTGTGCCCATGAGTCCTGTAAGGAATCCACCCACCAATAAGAAAGGGAAGGTCAACATAGTTCCATCTGGAGAAAAAGACTGGAGAAAGATAGAAACTGTTTTCATGATCATACTCCACCACATTTAGACTCTTCAATAAACTGTTAGAAGCTCACGTTGAAATCCCACATCTGCTATTTGCCAACAGTGTGTCTTTGAGCAAGTTACTTAATTCTCTGGACCTTATTTTCCTTGTCACTAAAATGGAGGTAACAATACTTATTTCATGGGCTTGTTCTGATGATTAAACAAGATGATATCTGTAAAGTGCTTAACATGTTAACTAGCATATAGTGAGTGTTCAGTAAAGGGTAGGTAACAATACTGCTAAAGGAAGCTGGAAATCATTTAATGTGAAGAGATCGTAAGAATCCACATGATTGGTGTCCTCAAATATTAGAAAATTTCTCCTAGGAAGGAGAATGTAGACAAGGTTGTGTTGCTACAGAGTGGAAAAATGGGAAAAGAGGGAGGAAATTTCAGGAAGAAAAATTTAGCTCTGCTCAAAAAATATATGTATATCTATTCTAGAAGAAATAAATTGTAGAGTTTTATACCACCAAAGGATGATAATAGGTAACAATAACATATGATGTAGTTTCAAAAGCTAGAAGGATATTGAATTCTTCCAACACAAAGAAGTGATAAATGTTTGAGATGATGGATATGCTAACTATCCTGATCTGATCACTATACATCACATGTATCAAAACATCCCTATATATTTCATGAGTACATACAATTATTATTTGCAGATTGAAAAATAAAATTTACTTATATATGTTTATGTATGCATTTTTTAAAATTTAATTTAATCTCTTTTTTAAAACATATTTTTTATTTTAAAATTGTGGGATACAGTTAAGGGTTAGGTATACAAATATGCATCGTTCAGGCACCCTTGTTGATAAGGGGTGTCCCCCCCCGTCCCCAGAGAGATATTGACTACCATTAATCCCACCACCCTTGCCCTCCCTGTCCCCCCCATCATAGATTCTCACCACTGTTGATCCTTTTCTTATAGTATTATGATAGAAGTTCAAGGTCCACTTATGAGTGAGAACATGTGATTATATATGTATATTCTAACCATCAGATTCACAAAACAATGAAACAGAGAGCTTCAACAACTACTGAACTCACCACTGTCCATTACTGAAAATGTGAAGTTAAAGGTTGCAGGACAACCGATATATGAAAATTCTGCACTATGGGGCAATGGAAATAAAGTATATCTTATGCTCTTTATTGTTCTCTGGTTCCACTAGTGACTGATGCAAAACCCAGTGAGGGGTTCCCTACATGCAACAGAATAAGCTCCCATTTTGTTCCCAAAAGAAGAAGAAATGGCTTTACCCATAAAATAATCTGGTTTCTGGGTGACAGGAAAAAGCTAGTGCTTCAACAGGTATAAAGTTGCAGTTAGACAGGAAGAATAAGTTTGTATTCTGTTACACAGTAGGATAACTATAGCAAATAACCATGTCATGTATATTTCAAGATAGCCAAAAGAGAAGATTTTTAAGACATGATAAATATAATTACCCCAATTTGATTATTATGTGATATGTACATGCATTGAAACATCACATTGTATTTCATAAATATGTATCATCATTTTGTGTCAATTATACATTTAAAAATTTTTCTTTTAAACCCAAGAAAGAAAAATGCTAGTGCTTTGTTTTGTTTTCTCACTTAGGTGACAGCAAGAAGCTTAGTAAATAACCTGACACAAATACCTCAAAAGGATAGGTATCATAGTTTCTAGGTATCTTTATCCCTGGGGTCACCCAAGACAGCCCAGCCGTCTGAGAACAGCAGGCTGCTTTCCAGGCGAGTTCAATCGCCTGGGGACAGAAAGCGGAAGCCCCACAAAGCCCACCTGCTTGGCCCACTTCCCATCTTTTGACCTGTTCTGCCCTGCTGTCCTCCAAACTCTATCAATCAGGAATTTTCAGTCAGTCTGAAAGTGGATGGCAGCCACTGCACTGAGGGGAGAGGTCACTGTGGAAGCTGGTGGCCTCTCACCATAGAGACCACACAGATACTACCAAGCCACCATCTGCTGCTTTTCACAGAAGACTGTGGAGATGCAATTGAAACCAAATGACAGAGAAACTTTACCCCACCAAGTACATCCAGAAACAGGTGGGAGGGTGCTGAGGGCTATGTAAGTCAATTCAGTTGTACCTTTCATTGTAAGAAACTTAAAATGCCTCTTTTTCCTCATTAATACCCACTAATTGGTATAACACAACCCCACTGTGATTTACTGAGTTAAATACAGTGAGCACTCAGAGACAATTGAAGTATTTTTTCCAGAGCTCATAATGGTAGAAAATAGCCTTTATCTATACTTCCATCTGTGAATAGCTTCTTATCATAAAAGTGATCACTTTTCATGAAAAGAATAATTTTCCCCAAAGAAATATTGACTTTAAGCATGATAATCTTCGAATTTATAGCCATTTCCTATGTACCAATAAGCAGAAATTTTGCTATATTTGTGCACCTCTGATCTGTTTAAATATGCAAACTATGACTAATTCATTTAACATCTGTTTCTAAAAGGCAGATGTTGCTCTTTGTATGAGTAACAGTATCTTGGAGTCCTAATGCCCAGTACCTCAGAGTATGAACTTATCTGGAAATAGGGTCATTGCAGATATAATTAGCTAAGCTGAAATGAAGTCATACTGAAGTGGACAAGCCTTTAATCCAATATGACTGGTGTCCTTAGAAGAAGAGGAGAGAGACACAAAGAGAGGAGAATGTCATGGGAAAACAGACATATAGGGAAAAGATGACTGTGAGAAGACAAAGGCAAAGATTGGATTTATGCTGCCACAAACCAATGACTTCTGAGGCTACCAGAAGCTGCAAGGTGTAAAGAAGGATTCTCCCCAAGAGCAGGTCCAGGAACATAATCCTGCTGACATCTTGATTTTGGACTTCTGGCCTGGAACTGTGAAAGAATAAGTTTATGCTACTTCAAGCCACTCAGTTTGTGATACTTTGTTATGGCAGGAAATGAATACACTCTTCCTCTACACATAATATACTGGAGCTATACTTTACCATAACAGAACATACTGCTAGGGTCTTTAAGGTGATCCAATAATGAGCATCCCAGATCCTTACTTAAGTTCTAGCTCAAATGAGACATAAATCAAAAAACTATGCTAATTATTCCCAAACACACATCTCCAGTCAGAACATTTGCTTAAACTCCATATCAAAAATATTCTCAATGGCTGGGCACAGTGGCTCAAGCCTGTGATCCCAGCACTTTGGGAGGCCGAGGTGAGGGAATTGCCTGAGCCCACAGGTTCAAGACCAGCCCAGGCAACTTGGCGAGACCTCGTCTCTTACAATAAATGAAAAATCAGCCAGGCGAGGTAGCGTATGCCTGTAGTTCTGGCTACTTGGAAGACTGAAGTGAAAGAATCGCTGGAGCCTAGCAGGTCGACACTGAGGTGGCCGTGAGAGTGCCAATGCACTCCAGCCTGGGTGATAGAGTGAGACTCCAACTCAGAAAATAATAATAATAATATTCTCAGCTTCCAATTGGACAACTTCTTCTCCACATACAATCAGTATTAAGCCTATACAGAAATCACTCTAGGAATGCCCGTTTCTCCTAAACTTGTTACCACTGTCTCAGTTCAAACTCTTATGTTTCCATTGAAGTTAATTAAACTGAGATTAACATCTAACTGTTCCACTACTGAGTCTCCTCTTGCCCTTTATGTCATTCAATTTATCTTCTTAAAAAATAAATCTGACAACAAAATACATAAGGTACCAAGAAATATATCTAACAAAAAGTATATAAAATCTTAGGTAGGCAATTATACAACTTGATTGAATGACTCGGCAGAAGACCTGAATAAATGGAGGGATGTACCAAGTTCATGGATGAGATTACTGCCAGTATCATATTCTGCAAATTAATTTATAAATATATACTATTCAATAAAAATTCTACCACATTTTGGTGAGACCTGATAACCTGATTCCCAAATGCATATGGAAGACAAAAGGAAAAAGAATAGCCAAGAGAATTGTGAAGAAAAATAAAGTTAGAAGATTAGCCATACTACACATCAAGACTGGTTAAAGTCGGGCTCGGTGGCTCAGCCTGTAATCCCGCGCCTTTGGGAGGCTGAGGTGAGTGGATTGCCTGAGCCCGCGGGTTCGAGACCCGCCTGGGCAAGCAAGACCTCATCTCCACAATAAATCAAAAAAGTAGCCGGGCGTGGTAGCATGCGCCTGTAGTTCCAGCTACTTGGAAGGCTGAGGC
>CAUYQG010292752.1:0-16305 GCA_963574415.1 Tarsius wallacei
GACGGGTGCCCAGAGCCTCCCAGGGTGACCGGAGGCTCGGTCTGGGCTCAATGCAGCCAGGGAGGGAGCTGAGACCCGAGCCTTCCCACCCTTGAGGGAGCAGCCTGGGATGCAATAGCTGGCCCTGCGTGGGACTGGGGTCCCTGTGCTTCGGACCAATGCATCCAGCTGTGGGCAAGGGGGTAGGAAAAGGAGGGCAAGAGTCTTTTTGGGGAACTCACATTCAGAGAATCTCACAGTTCCACCTATGTCATCGCCATTTTAACCAGAAACCCCACATTTTCTTTTTCTATCCTGCTTTTAAATTATAACATAACACTGAAACATTTGGTCTTATATCTTTCTTGCATTTTTGGTTAGTTACTTTTTTTTATTCAGTGTCTTGTTTGTTTACATTATGTGTCCTTTATGTGGATTGATTTTATTTTTCTATTTTGATTTGAAAGTGATTTATTGTTTATTCTTCTAGTAAGTACTTTCAACTAAAAAAAATACTCAAATAATGAAATACAGAATTTTTAAATGTCTTTTTTTCCTTCCTGCAAATGAGGAATTGAACATTCTTAGATTTCTCTAATCTAACTCATCTCCATAATATTTTTGATACAATTTATATTTTCAAAAAATATTGTTACAGAAATATTATTTTCATATTCTTTGTCTTTCCTTCTTCAATTATTTGGGAATGTTTTTAACTTTTTGTACATTTAATATTTCTCTTTTTACAACTCACTTTTTATTACTGTGTGATTTCTCCATTTTTAATTTTCTTTATTTTGACTGAAGTCTTATTTTATGAGCAGATTTCACCAAAAATACTTGTCAAAAGCTGATATCTGCTGTATACTTGTTGAGCTTTCACATATATGCAAATGTTTCTCTAAGGTCTTCAAATGCAAATATCAACTCAGGTGAAATGTACATTACTAGAGCTAGAGTATTTTGTTCCAAAATTAGGTTGAACTTGGCTCACTGCTTTCAGGCATTAGGTGTTGTTAAGACTAACGCTGAGGCCAAGTAGATTTTTAATTCTTTGTATTATTTTTCCCCAGGCTTAAAACAAGACAAACACTAATTCTAATTAAAATATTTTGACAAATATGTACATATCTTTTCATTAATTGTGCCTACCTACCATGATCTATTTTCAGTTGAGGTTAATTTTCTTCAAAGCTGTCTTTATTACTTCTATCCAAATTATCTTCTTTCAATAAACACACTAACACCTATAATTCTTGGGTTAAATCTTTCATTTTTCTTTATAACATATCTCATCCTAATCATTTTCTGCCTTTTACCCCCTTCAGTCTTGAAGAGATTGTCAAGTTTCTGGCCTGCGTTGTTCCTTTACTTTTGACTCAATTTCTTTTTTGAGTGTGTACATGAGGGTACATGTGCACGCATGCAAGCACATCAGGGATTAATTTTAATTCAGTGTTCATGGAGTCCTTTCTTATTTTACTTTTAGCTTTTCTTTTTCTTTTTCCTTTTTTTTTTTTTTTGAATTGGAGTCTCACTCCGTCATCAAGGCTGGAGTGCAAAGTCACACTCACGGCAGCCCCAGCCTCAACCCACTGGGCTTCGGTGATCCTTCTGCCTCAGCCTTCCAAGCAGCCGGAACTACAGAAATGCACTACCACATCCTTATATTTTTTGATTTATTGTCAAGATGAGGTCTCACCAAGTTGCCCAGGCAGGTCTCAAACAATCTACTTGCTTCGGCCTCCCAAAGTGGCTAGGCCATTGCACCTGGTCAGCTTTTTTTTTTTTAACTCAGTTTATTTTTTTGAGCGTATTTTCTTCTCAGGGTTTATTGTTGAGGTGTCTTAGCATTTGTTTCCTGTTTCTTACTCATAATGCAAATCAGTGTTCAAAAGTTATTTTTTGCAACAATTCTGTAAGTCTACAGATTGGAACTTTCATTTCTACTGTCCAAGGGGCTTTTTTTATTTATATTTTCTGTTTACTAATACCAAATTCCAAAGAAAATGCTCTAGTTCTAGAGCTGTTCAGCAGATAAAGTGTGCAATGATTTATCTGTTCCCATTTTCTGTCAATTTCATGCCTCTTTAATACCCTTCTTAGGCTTTTAACTCTTGGTCCCCTCATGTTCTAGTAGGGTCCCTTCTAGAATCCACTATACCCTTATTTACTTAATGAAACAAAGACGTGCATTAAAAAAAAAGCCAATGCTCCTGCGTGCCATGGTACCAGAATTCTTCCTGTAATCCACATACCCCTGCACCTCCCATATATAGTCCTATGTTGTGGCAGAAGCTTCCACATATCCATAGGACAAGTCTTCTTCAGTGTTTCAGCAGCCTTTTCCTTTCTTGAAAATTGTCTCAGATGTCTGTCGTTTTTCCAGAAGTGTCTTTCTCTAAGGAATGGCAGGTGCTGGGATCAGGCAGTGCTCTGCACCCCTAAGGAAGCACTGCTGGTTAGTAGGAGAATGGCTGCCCTCTCCTTTTCTAATACATATCCCAGGACCTTGCATCTGGATGCAGAGGATGGAAGAAATGCAAATTGCTTTTTCACTAGCAGAGACTCAGTTTTTTCAGGGAAAATATTGGTGGATCACCAATGGCTTTGTTTTGTAGTCAACACTATTTCTCTGAAAAACTCTCTTAATGGTTTAATATTAAACTAACATCAATATTGGGGGCTTTTCTAGGTGTCTTAAATAAAATTAGAAATGAATGAGTCATAAGCTTCTTGTTAGGTGTTTTTTAAAACTGCTAATTAACTGTTTCTAACTCTTTTGGCACAATATCCAGGAGTATTGCAACCTCCTTCTTACCCAAAGCACAGGTCCCATACTTTAGAACACAAAGATTAGCAGTTCCCTTTCCTCCAGATGTTACCCTTCAAAAGTGCATCAGAACTCCTTGCTTCTCACTGCATATCCTCACATAGTCTTGCTGTATCAATGAACTTGACACAAGCACTACCTGAGAACACTTGGCCTCAGATGTATTTAGCTACTCTTTGTACTAGATTTCTCTTGCTGTCATAACAAATCACCACAGATTTAGCGACTTAAAAAAACAACATGCATGTATTATCTCACAGCTCTGTAGGTCAGAAGTCCAGGTTGCTTGACTAAATTCTCTGCTCCAGGTTTCAAAAGGCTAAAATCAAGTTGTCAGCTGCCCGGACTGCTACCAGAAAGCTCTGAGAAGGATCTACTCCCAAGCACATTCAAGATGATGGCAGAATTTGGTTTTTTTGCAGATGTGGAACTGAGTCTCCTGTTTTTTTACTAGCTGTCAGCTGGAATCCACCCTTACCCTCTAGAGGCCTCCTCTGGTCTTAGCACTTGGGGCCCTACATCTCAGAATCACGTTTTATATCCCCCTTATGCTTGTAATCTCACTGATTTACAATTCTGCTTCATCCCCTTTGTCTCCTGCCAGAGAAAGTTCTGTATCTCTGACCCAGTGCAAAAGGACTAGCTCCAGATGACCTTGCCATGATGTTAAACCAATTCTCCTTTTATATTCTTTCCTGCTGGTTCAACATTTTTATGATCCACTTTTGAATGTGTTCCCACTCATATTAATCAGGTCTTGCAATTCTTCCTTGCTCAAGCTGCACTCTAGTTGATATTGGTTATTTGTATGAAGATGATAGGATGAGGACAGACCACAGGGACAACAAGGACATCTATAGAGACCTCACCTGACACTCACACATGGGCAACCTGGAAATGTGAAGATGTTAATGCCAGACACAATAAACACTAGCTAATTTTTAGAATATCCCTATGCCACTTATTTGCTAATTTTGTGCTTCATTTTTTGAAGGGCTCTGAAAAACAAGCCAAGTTCCTCATAGTAGTGACAAATTTGAAAATACTCCTATGGTTTTTCTACCACCTCAAATTTCCCACACTTATTCCCCAGTTTTAACTACATACAAGCCCTTGTCACAAGCTCTGTTTTGGGACATAAGAAGTGACCTTTCAAAGTAAAACATCAGGAAGGAATTCTAAAACAGGTTCACTTACTAGTCAGATGTAAGAAGAACCCCGCTGTGGGTGGTAAATGGGGTGATGATGATTCCAAACATGCAGCAGTATCACAATTATTAGTAAGTGTCTCTCACTAGTGGTGAATTGAGATGAGTTACAAGTAGAAGATGAAGTGGTTTAAACTATGCTTGTGGCCCTTGAATAATATGGGCACTATAGTTATTATAATAATTGTATTGTTGGATGATTTATTTAAACCTTAAAAGAGAACATAAAAGGCTCAGGTTAGTCAACAATCTATTCAAGGCACACTGTTAAGGTCAGAAGGCCAAATTGGAAGCATTTGGAGAGATCTTTAACTCCAATAGCTTCAAGCAGACAATACTGAAAGTTGGGCCCAGAATTTCATTTTAGATGGACCAGAATTACAAAGAAGGAATTGTCTGGCAGAGCCTTGGCTTGTTTCACAAAAAAGGTTAGTGCTCTTCGAGAAAGATATTTGGAAAAGGATTATTAGGGTAAACAAATGTGAACATTTAAAACCTCCAAATTTTCCTGAATCCTTAGACTGAAAGCGTACAAGAAAGAAAGCAATCTGCTATTTCCTGGAGACTCACCTGAGAGATTTCTTTGAAGGTGATGCTTGCTCTTTCCACCATCTGTCCCTGTCTGATTGTCTTCAGATCAACTGAGAGACTAGCTTAAGTAGAGAAACACAGTTCCCACTCAAGGCAGAACTGGAAGACACAATTAACATTAGAGGAAACATTTTCAAGAGTAGACAGTGAAGATGTTAAACCAGTATGGAATATAAGAGAGAATTTGCTTAACATCATGGTATTGGTGTCTAGAAATAGTTATTTTATATTGCTGGGATTAATTCCCTTATCTTTGAAAGAATGATGGACGTCAATAAATACGATGGAGATTCCAGATATGACTTAGCAAAGTATTTAGGTTCGAAAGGCTCAAAGTGGTAGATGGGAATGTTAAGCAGAATCTATTGTATGGACCCACCATGTTTTAAGGAATAAAGGATTCTCTGGTGAAAGAACATTAAACACTTCTGTAGGCTATGTTTGATAGAAAAAACATGTTTTCTAAAATGAATTTTTTGGTGGTAATGATAGGGTGTAATAATGAGAAGTTTTCAGTGACAGCACTTATTTAATAGAGGGAAGGTGGGCATATTCACCGTTATGGACAGCAAGGTTGAAGTGGCAAGCAGGGTGCCTTGGGTCTATGGCAATGATTGATAAACCATAGGCTTCTGTGTGGCATAGATGGGCAGCCAACTAGGGTGCTACAATCATCCCTTGGAATCCATTGGGATTGGTGCCAGGACTCCTGTGTTTACCAAAATCTTCAGGTGCTCAAGTCTCTGATATAAAATTGTATAGTATTTGCATATAATCTACACTCATCTGCCCATATATTTTAAATTATCTCTAGATTACTTATAATACCTAATACAATTTCAATGCAAAGTGAATAGTTGTTATATTCTATTGTTTACTGAATAACTACAAAAAAAATCTGTACATGTTCAGTATGAACACAACTTATTGTTTTCCAAATATTTTCTATCTGCAGTTGGTTGAATCCACAAGTGCAGAACCCACAGATATGAAGGGTCAACTGTACTTGACTTTTCAATAAAAAATATCTAGAGTGGCAAATAAAACATTGACATCATCAGCAATGGGGAAAAATTATAATTGCTTACCCAGTTTTGAAATTAGAACTAGCTCACAGACCCAAACCCAATAATTGAAAATAAAACTGAATACCTTGAGGAAGAAAAAAAAAATTCCTTCAATATTTTTCACAGGAATTATGCCAATTAACAGACTAACTTTGCCTTGAAAAACAGAAATATTCAGAATTTTTGAAGGTCATTGGGTATAGTATTCAAATTGATGAGGATAACAGGGCATCCCAAAATAATCATGTTTCCTGTTTGGTGGGAACTTATGGAGACCAAGTCATAAAAAAGTTCTGGCCAAAGTTCATCTCACAGCAGATTTAGTTCATCCATGTGTGAACCCAGGAATTGTTTCCTAACTCCTCCACACAAAATTGGATGCAAATATGTGACATCTCCATATTTTTAGAACTCTGACAGGTTATTTTTTGATTTGTAGAGGAAAAGTGATTATAATAAGGATTAAGCAGAAGGTCCTGAAACTGCCGTATCCTCTGGCCAAAAGAGTAGGGAAATTGCAGATATTAGTGCCAAAATACAAAATTTAAAGAGTGTGGTTGGTGATTCTAATCTTAAACCATTTATAAAAATTATAAAAAATAGATGTATTGTGACAGGTGGCAGTAGACTACCATTAACTGAGTTATAGCTATACTTGCAACACTTTGCCAGATATGATATCATTGCAGGAATAGACCAGCAGAGACTATAGCACTTGGTTTGCAGCTACTGGCCTGGTAAATGTGTTCTTTTTGATCCTTATTCTAAGACCAGTCAAAAGTTTGCTTTTATGCTCAAAGAGGAACACTATTCATTCAATGTTGACCCAGAAATACTTTTTCTCTCTTTTGGGGACCTTGATCATCACACGTTTTGAAGAATTGCTTGACAGCATGGGGAGAGACACTATATGTTTAGGAAATGCAAGTATGGCCGATACATATTTTATAGACTAATAACATATTTAAAATTTTATAAATTTTAAAATTAATTGCAACACTACCATTATTGTAGTCAACTATTTGGGTAGTACTATCCCAGCACAAGACAAAGCGTAAAACTGAAGTAGTTTTTGCCTGAATGTTTTTGCTTTAGGTACTTAGACACAAAAATATTTGAAGTTTTCAGAATACTGCCTGAATTTTATGTTTTGTTTATTTTCTATGGAATTCTCAAATATTGAATTATCCATTTATTTTTAATATAATTTCTGTTAAAATTCAATTAAGATATAATCATTGTCTATAGATTTACCTCCTGCCTGCTTACTGATTTTTAAAAATAATGCATTTTATTCACCTTAAATATTTAAACAAAAAACATAAACCCTTTCTCATATTTAACTTTCCATATTATTGCTTACAGCACAATGCCTGTGTATTCACATAAATCACATATATTAGAATTAAAAATGAACTCTGAATCTCATGCTTGTAGGTGGATGTATATAAATATTATAAATGAATGTCTTCAATGGACTCTGCAGGACAGGATCCTGATCCTTGACTCCCAATTAATTGGTACAAAGAAAGAAAATCTAGACAAACAGCCTCCCTATTCATTTGATAGCTAATTAAAATGCATACCCTGTAGAAGTCGCTTGACTCTCAATTACAATTAAAAATGCAAGGTTATCAGAACACTGCAAGCAGAAGGCTAAAAGCAATCTTCCCCTATTAGAGTGAGCACATCAAGGATGGTTCCATGTGGTAAGGAGAGTTTTAATGTATCACAGCTAGCTGTGCTATTCATTGACTGTAACCACAGGGTAATAGCAATGATAATGTCACTGCTGATCCTGGGATCCCATCAGCTATAGTAGGCTCAAGGTTAAAACCTAGTGAACCGTTAAAATTGTTTGTGGACCCCATCAAACATCAATGAGAATAGTCTTAGAAAAAGAAATCTGTCAAGATTTGCCTGTTGCTCTAATGGTGTTGGGTTAATTTTGTCATAAAATTAATGATGCACTTAAAATGAAGAGATTTATGATATCTGCGAGCACTTCTAATTGAGTTAACCCACCTGAGCAGCTTACAACTCATACAATTCCAAAAACGAATGATTAATAAGGTGCCCAAACTGTACCACCTTTTTTTACTAATTTCTTCTTCAATAATCAATGAGAACACTTACTGTACTTTTATTTCAGTTATAGTTGTTATAAACCAGAATGCATGTTTTTTCATAAGATGACTGTGTTTTCTTGAATTCCAGGGTAATGGGTTTGCTTAAATTAACATATGAGTAAAAAGTTTTGCGGGAATTTAGAAGAAAATCTTATATAAATATTTAAGACATGGTCCCCTTATTTAGCTTCTATTCTAAAAATGTAAGATCATTTTATTTACATCACTCATCAAATTTTAAAAGGTTGTTAATTCATTAAATCATATACTGAAGAGACATTGATAGAAAGATCGACCCGTAAAATGCCAAATATCCTGTATATTTCAGTTTCATTATTATGACATGAATGAAGAACAACAGGGTTTCTCAACTGCATTTGATGACTAGATCTGAAAAAAGGATGACAGCATGAAGATTGTAAAAAGACCTGGCTAAATGAATGTCATTCCTTCTTTCCAAAAATCACTTTTATTCAACCAGATTTATGATGGACCAGTTTCCCATTACAGGTTTTTTGACTGAGATGGGACATAATTATTACTATGCCCACCTCACCATGTGGCAAGATGTGCCAGATTTGATTCATCTTCTAGTGTAGGATTCAACAAAAGAACATTCCATTTTATGTAAATTAAACAATAGAACTATATGCCAAATCATATTTAATATTTTAAAAATTATATAGCCTACATATTAATAAACTCTGTTTGCATAAAGAAATGAAGAATTTCCTATTTAAGAACCCTTATAATTGAATAGGACTCATTCATTAAGCCAACGGCATCTATTGATCTTTAAGTACAAGGCCATTGCTTCATCTATTCGCTTTGAACAACACATTCGCATAACTATAACAAGGTAAGTCATCATCAATAAGATTTTTGTTTTTAAAAGTGCTATTTATGTGGATTGTCTTACTTTTATCATTCTTTTTTGCATTTTATATTAATATTAAAGTGTATTTATAATCTGTGTAACTCAAATTTAAAATCGAGGTTTTCTTTCTTTTGGATTTTGAGATAAAATCATGGATGTAAAATCAAAGATCAGTTCAATGAGCCTTTGATTCCTTCTTTCTATGAAGGTGGAAGGTGTTTGATAGAAACACCTTTCAAGGAGAAACATGACAGTTGATTGTCTTGCAGTCAACCCCAACATGTCAGAGATGTGCTCAAACAGCACAACTCATAGTATCTGACAGTGATTTTAGGTATTTTTTAATACATATTTTTGATCTATACAAACTCACAGGGCAATTCATTTTGTGGTTTTCTTTTCAGTATGTGAGGCCACATACACTATTTATGTGTTAACATGTATCAACTGTGTGCTAGCTTAAATGGTTATTTTCAAGTGCTCAAGGAACATTTTCAAGAATTCAGTATTTTCATGTATTCAGGAACATTCTAGGCATGATGTTTGGAACTTCAAAAGACATGGCCAATATATCTAATTGAAATAAGACTTAACTTGTGTTGATTTCCAGAAGAGAAATGCAGTTCCTAAGGATCTTATCAAGGAAGTTGTAGGTGATAAGACACATTCTTTTACCTCTTTTGAAGTAAGATCTCTGTTGAAACTTTCTATTTTTATTATAGGATAATCTGAGCTTTCTCACAACATATTTTAGCTAAAGTTATAAAAATTTTCCTTGGTTGTAAATCATTTCAGATTTCTATATTTTCTTAGAAAACATCCTAAACATCCAAAAGCACAATATTTCTTTGGTTTTCAAGAAGTATAATAAATCCCAGAATCATGCTATATTGACATTAAAATCACAGATATGTGCAGCTCTTTTAGGCAAATCAAAATGTATATGCAACACTGAAAATATCCGATTCCCTGAAAGTTGCACTAAGAACTCTTATTACATAAAACCTAAGATATGCTGGTTAATAACTATAAAATATGTGCAAATATGATTTTAAAAGGGACGGATGAGTGGATGACTAAATAGTCCTTCTATATATAATATATATTATATTATAGCCTTTTATAATAGCACATGGACAAGTAAAATTTTAGTGATTTGAGAATGCCATGATTTAAGATTTCCTAATTATATTTCAACCATATTTCCGAGAACCGAGAGGTCATATCCCAAATTTATATGTCGAAACTCTAGTTGGGCAGTCGTGGCTCATGCCTGTAATCCTGCATTTTGGGAGGCAGAGGTGAGAAGATTGTCTGAGCCCAGGGGTTTGAGACCAACCTGGGCAACTTGATGAGACCTCGACTCTACAATAAATAAAAAAAAGTAGAGTGTGCCTATAGTTCCAGACACTTGGAAGGATGAGGTAGAAGGATTGCCTGAGCTCAACAGGTCGAGGCTGTGGAGGCCTACCCTCTAGCCTGGGCAACAGAGTGAGACTCTGACAAAAAAAAAAAAATAGTAACTCTCAATGTGATTATATTAGAAGGTGAAGTTTTTGAAAGACAGTTGCCGTGAGGTTGGAGTTCTCATGAATGGGTTTAGTGCTTATAAGAGGTACACCAGAGAGCTCTCTAACCTCTGTCCATCATGTGAGGATACAACGAGAAGATGGAAACTTGGAAGAGGACCCTCACCAGAACCTGGCCATGATCTCAGACTTCCAGCCTCCAGAACTGCGAAGAATAGATTTATGTTGTTTTGAGGCCACCCACTCTTATGACACTTTGTTATATAGCAGCCCAAACTGACTATGATACATATATATTAACTCGCATCATAAAAGTGAGGATTCTGGCCTGCACAGGAGCTCACGTCTATTATCTCAGCACTGTGGGAGGCCGGGGTGGGAGGATTGCTTGAACCAGGGAGTTCAAGACCAGTCTACGCAGCGTAGTGAGAACTCATCTCTACAAAAAAAAAATCAAAAAATTAACCAGACATGGTGGCACATGACTGTAGTCCCAGATTCTCAAGAGGCTGAAGTGATAGGATTACCTGCAGCCTGAATCGAGGCTACAGTGAGCCATGATTATGCCACTGTACTCCTAACCGGGGGATAGAGAGACAACTGTTTCTAGAAAAAAAAAATTACCAAATGAGTAATATAGGGAGTAAAATTGTTGTGACATACTGTCATCACTGCAATGAACATTCACAACCACTCTGTTAATTTTACTCAGGAATTATACCAGTGCTGTGTGGTTACCTGCGGCAGTAACTTTTAGTTATTTAACACTCACTCATGTTATCTCCCTTTTGGGTACTCTTTCATTTACTCTCTCAGGGTAGTACTGTGATCATAGATATACTGAAAAAAATAACTGAAAACAGGAGAATTTGCAGCACATACTTAGGAAAAGATGATCTGGATAAACAAGAATGAAAACTTAAATTATTTCTGGGTTTTAATAGGTATAGCTTTCTTATTATTATTGCTAATCAGAGGTTCATAAAAACTAACTTAAGTGTTGTTTTTCAAGTACACTCATAACATTCACCTTGTGCTTTCATTCTCGCAAATCATGAAGAGACAAAATGAACCACCTACCTGCCATAAAGAAATTGTACCATAGCATAACATAAACAATCAGAACTAAAGTAATTAGTAACATGATGATTCATGAAGTCACAAAACATCTTCATCAAGGACCCCCAAAATGGCAGTCTAAATGTGCTTGTCTGAAGCACAGAGACACAACAAAACTTTAAAAGTAACTGCACCAGTTGTATTCTCTGGATAACAGCTTTTGAGACAGAGGGGTAAACACATTTATTGGGGAGTAGCATCTGAGAAAAGGTAAAGGAGAAAGACCTTAAAACAATGACACCTAAGTTTTAAAGACTGTCAGCTCAATAGGGAGTTCCTAAATAAAGATAATCTTTCAGAGGTGTCCCACTGGGCAGAAACAGCTATGTCCTTACAGTCTTTAGCTAGCTACCCCAGAAAAGTTTTACCTTGGCTCAAAAGCTGGAGATCAAAACTAGAAACTTTTATTTAACTACACTTCTTGTAACTGGACAGCGACTCCTTTATTGAAGTGATATCTGGGTTGTAGAACTCTGTTTATGGCAAAATAACAGATTTTGGTATTAAGTAGATCTCCACTGGGCATCCGATAGACAAAACGATGCAAATAAAACAAAAATGTTAAAACATACTCAATACATTAAAAAGTTATAATTATTTATTTGAATAGAACATATATACAAATAATTGAAATAATCCCTCCTACATTTTCCCTGGCTTTAATCTTTTAAATGCAGCTCTCTATCAACACACACTGTTACCAATCAGAACCATCATTCTGAATCAACTGATTATTAGCACTAGATTTCCAGTTAGTGTTCTGTTTTGTTCCAAATCACAGAAATTGTGATTCTGTGGTTTTTCTTCTTTTTCCTGATTGATTATTAGTACAGTATTCCAGTCACTCTCTATGACGAGTTAAACACAAAATATTTATGCAAGGACCTTATTTTTCTTGATTTTCTCAGTTCATCTCCTCTTTCCACCCAGACCAGAATCTCCTTCCATATGAACTTTCATTAATCTACACATTGTATATCCTCCCTAAAATAATTATTCCCCTTCCCTACTTATCATCTGAATGGTCCCTTGCATTCTTCCATGCCCTGCCCACCTAATGGATGCCCTCAAATGACTACTTCCAGAGTATAGGAAAAACTCCTATCTTCGTGAACTCTGTGCCTGTACTATTTCCTTTCCCAAAAAAGTCTCTTATGTTGAGGATTGCCAGACTTATTGATATGTGTATTATTTTTAAAATGCATATTTCTTAAATTATATATCTTGTGGGAAAATATAGATTGCTAGAATTACATATCTTGTGGGAGAAACAAAATATCTTAAATATGTATTAGTGGTTAATTGTTTGGTCATATGAAGTAAAGGTGATTTTAGACCTATAAAAAATTTTCCCTTCTAAATTAAAAAAAGTAGTTGGTTTTCTGAGGTAAGAGGATAGTATAACTTACCCTATTATTTATTCCAAACCATTCAACTTTAATAGTATATTCAAAAAGTGCAGAAAAAGGCTACTTTTTTGGATATACTAGTTTATTAAACTCCCATCTCTCTGAACAAGTACAAGGAGTAAATAAGTCAATTAAAATCATTCCTTTTATGCTAATGAAAAAAATACATTAGAGGAGAGGCATTAGGGAGAATGGGTATAGCTTCTAATAGTCAGGGCTGAGTCAGGAAAGCTCTGTGAAAATCCTGATTCCCAAGTCAGGGAAATTATTTGTATACCTCCTGTTTGTTTGAGCTGTTGAAAAATAATAATAATTGAATTTGAGTACTCTACACAGCAAGTAGCCCATACCCCTTTGCAATGTGACTTTATATCTCCTCCTGTGAACAGACTGAGGGAAAAACAATGGTGTGTCAGTTTTGAACTTAGCCATCAAAAGACATTGTCCATTTCTGCTTATGTTCTTGGCATCCTGTTCAACTGACATTGGAGGACCTGGTTGATCTTGGAGAAAGATGGGAGACCATGTAGATAAGAAATAAGTCACCATCTAAGGCTCCCTAGATTAGCCAGCTCCTAGCCAAACTGGCAAATGCTAAATCCAGAAGAACTACTCAGATGAGCCAAGTCTAAATTGCTATCCCACAGAGTGGTGAGCTAATTGAATTGTTGTACTCTGCTACTAAATGTTAAGATGGTTTGTTATGCAGATAAGGCTTACTGATATATGCAATGATGTCCAGAATGGTCTACAACAAATGACCTTAGTGCACAGTTATTGCGAGTCAGATTGATTGCAAGAGAAATACCTGGTCCATGACTCTCTTTCCCTGTTACAAGCAGTAGGAGAGTGTGGAGAGTGTGGAGGACCAATAATTTAGACCTTTTCCTTTTCTGTCCACTGTATCAATAAATAGGTATGCTCCCCATCACCTCAATTAATATATTTCCCTGTCCACTGGAGTATAAAATGTAATTAAGCTATGTTAGCAAGTGCTATACAAGAGGTCAAAATGTGATGATTTAGAGAGTTCATGACCAGAGGTGATCAGTGATGACTTAATAGAATTTTTTTTTTAAGTGTGAGGCATTTCTGAAAACATAGACAGAATTTCTCCTGGGAACAAATGAGAGAAGTGTATCCCAGAAAGAAGGAATTATTTAAACCTGTAAGGTACATAGGAATAGTGGGGACAGCAGAAGGAAGATTTTGTAAATCAGAACAGTTGGAAAAAGAAAAATAAGTTAAACGTATGGGAATGGAATGCCTCTAGAAGTACCAGATTGAATTTGTATCTGACTTTGTGAAAAACAGGAAGTGCTTAGAAGTTTTGAACAAGCAAATGATATGAGCAGAGTTGGTCTTTATAGAGCTGAATCATGTGGTAGGTATAGAATAGATTCTAGATGTTGGAGACTAACTGAGCTTTTGAATGGGTTAATGTTTAATGCACTGGAGTAATAATAGCAACATATGGTGAAGAGAATCTGACAGACTCAGTGAATGACAGGATGTAGAGTTTTAGTGACTAAAATATTTAAACTCTGGTTCCTGATACATTGGTATATCTTAGACAGAAAAACAAAATTGGGATGAAAAATTGTTTGGGAGGATGAGTTTTAGTTCAGTTTGGAATGTGATGAATTTGCAAGTCTGAATAGAATGATAGAGAGTATCAGGGCTGGTAGTATTTAATCTTAGAAGATAAGTTGAAGTTCATAAAAATAACCCTAATGTTTAGTCATTTTTAAAAAACTAGACTTATTTACACATTTATTAATTGGAAAGCAGGATTTGGGAAAGGTGTAAAAGAGAGAAAAAATAAAAACTGTATAAAATCCATTTCATACGTATAAAATTCTATGAATTTTAATTGGCATGCTTTGCTTTTTGTTCTATTTTTTGGAAAGAGAAAAGAAAGAAAGCAGTATAGAAAGAAGTATGAAAATATGACAAATTAAAAACTGAACATCTGCATACCACAGAAAAGAAAGTGAGAGAAAAATTTGACAAGCATTTCTTTTAGCTCAGGATTTATTATTAGGTGTTTGCAAATTATCTCTCCAATTTTGAATATAAATTACAGAATAACTAATGCACACTTGTTATTGTGTAGTTTGTGTCATCTTATCATTTGAATCTTTGAGCTTATTAACTTTTCTTTCTTATAGAAACTAATTCAAATAGAAAAATAATTCCTGAAAAAAGAAATGTCTAATATAAAAAGCTGATGATAAACACACAGAAATAGACTGATCTTTAAGTGGAATCCTTTGTCATACTATAAATTCGTTGTAGATATTATATATATTTATACATCTATACACATTGTAAGAATTTATGCCCATATCTAGCCAGTCATTTAGAAAATCACTATATATTGACTGAAAGGAAAATGGAATAAAAATGTGAAGAAAAAAATAACAGTCTTTTTCTTCACTTTTGAATATACTATTAAAGTCAAATGGTTTGGAAGAAATAAATCATAGGATGATGTATGCTATCCAGTTACATCAGAAAACAACGGAGTGAAGTGTCAAGCTGGGAAAAAATAAAAATAGTGTTTAAATGCACCAGTTGTAACCAGAATTTTATGAATATTAATGTATTCCTACTATTAAATCTTTGTTTTCTTAATCAGTGACCTAGAAAACATTAAAATGATAGGTTCTCAACAGAATGTGGTAGGAAAAAAAAATCTGATCATTCTTCATAACTGTGACTTGGAATTACCAGTATAACAGAGGGCTTATTGCACTATGTAGTACTTTCAAACCATAAAACACTAGTGTGTTCAAAGTAGGAAAAAAGGGGGCGGGGGGAAGCCTCTATCCAAAAAGGACACATTTTATTACCAGTGAGTTGGTTAAATGTGTGGTAGTCAGGTGGCTTCCTTTGTGGGTTTGGGTATAATAAATTAAATAAAACCCCACCTCAAATTGATTCATTTATGTAGTTATTCATTAACAGGCACTTTGGGTATCATTGTTGTTATATGGGAGAAAAATATTGACATGCTCAAGGAAATAGTTGTAAAGACAATGAACAAGAAAACAAACAAATAATTATGAATTTTGATAAATGCTATGAATGCTATAAACAATATGTGTGGCAGAAACTTACAGAGAAAGGGGGATTCCAAAAGTAGACATTGTAATTAGAGAATTTCTTGCTGGGTAGCTAATGGTTAAACCCAAACCAAGAAGACTAGAAGAAGCTATAAAACAATCCATTGGGTGGGAAAAAAAAGTCCAGGCAGAGTGAACAGCTCTCCTAAAGGTCATGAAATAAGAATAAGATTAGAGTGTTTAAAGGCATGCAAAGAGGATGCAAATGCTTAGAACATTGAGAATTCAAAAGAAGTCTAAAATAACCCCAGAAAGGGGCCAGATCTAGTAAGCTAGTCTGCTACTGCCATTTAATAAAGAGGTTCAGCCGGGCTTGATGGCTCAGCCTGTAATCCTGCGCTTTGGGAGGCTGAGGTGAGTGGATTGCCTGAGCCCGTGGGTTCGAGACCCACCTGGGCAACTTGGCGAGACCTCATCTCTACAATAAATCAAAAAA
>CAUYQG010292755.1:0-20182 GCA_963574415.1 Tarsius wallacei
AAGATTTGAAAGACCTTTACAATGAGAACTACGAAACACTGCTCAAAGAAATCCAATAAGATACAAACAAATGGAAAAATATTCCATGCTCATGGATAGAAAGAATCAACATTGTTAAATGTCCATCCTACCAAAGGCAATCTGCAGATTCAACACAATACCCATTAAATTATCAACATCATTCTTCTGACCTGGAAATGACAATACAGAAATTCATATGGAACATAAACAACCACGAACACCCAAAACAATCCTTAGCAAAAGAAACAAAAAGGGAGGTATCACACTTCCAGACATTAAAGTTTATTATGAAGCTACAATAATCAAAACAGCCTGGTATTGGTACAAGAACAGGAATATGCACCAGTGGAACAGGATTGTGATTCTGGAAGCAAAACCTCAATTTCTCAGCCAACTCATCTTCGACAAAGCCTCCAACAACAACCACTGGGGCGTTAAATTCAGTAAATGGTGCTGGGGAAACTGGCTGACCACATGCAGAAGATTGAAACAGGACCCCTGTCTATCACCATACACAAAAGTCAACTCTAAGTAGATCAAAGACCTAAACATAAAACCTCAAACTATAAGAATCTTAGAAAATGCAGGAGACACCCTTACAGAAATCAGAATAGGCAACCAATTCCTGATCAAATCCTCAGGTGTCCAAGCCATAAGAGAAGAGATAGACAAGTGGGACCTCATCAAGCTGAAAAGTTTCTGCAAAGCAAAAGAAACCATCAAGAGAGCAGAGGGAGAACCCATAGAATGTGAAAAAATATTTGCCAACTACTTATCTGACAAAGGCCTAACATCCAGGATCTACAAGGAACTCAAATGTGCTGAAAGGAAAAAAACAAACAGCCCCATTAAAAAGTGGGCAAAAGACATAATAGACACCTCTTAAAAGAAGATTTATGGGAGCAACCCTTTTGGGTCCCCTCCCATTGTGGGGCCTTTCTGTCCTCTCAATAAATCCTGCTTTCTAAAAGAAAAAAAAGAAGATAGATGGGCAGCCAATAGACACATGAAAAAGTGCTCAGCCTCACTAGACATCAGAGAAATGCAAATCAAAACCACATTGAGATACCACCTAACCCCAGTAAGAATGGCCAACATTAATAAAACAAACAACAGATGCTGGCAAAAAGGGAACAGAGATGCAGAGAAAAGGGAACACTTCTACACTGCTGGTGGGAATGCAAACTAGTTCAACCTCTATGGAAAACATAGAGGCAATTTCTGAAAAACTAGAAATTGACCTTCCATATGACCCAGCAATCCCCCTATGGGGAATATAACCCTAGGACTCAAATCATTCTATAAAAATGATACCTGTACACACATGTTTATTGCAGCACTATTCACACGGGAGAAAACATGGAACCAACCGTGCTGCCCATCAAAACTGGACTGGATAAAAAAATGTACATATACGTGGAATATTATGCAGCCATAAAGAAGGACAATCATATGGATTTCACAACAACATGGATGGATTTAGAGTCTATAATACTCAGTGATCTTTCACAGAAACAAAGAACAGAGTACCATGTGTTCTCACTCATAAGTGGACCCTGAACATTTACTAACACACTATAGGAAAGGAATTGGCAGTAGCGGGATACTGCCTGGGTGGGGGTTAGGACATATAACAATAAGGGTATCTGATCTCAAACCAGACAAAGTGGGGACCAAAGTGAGGCCCTAACACTTTACCTGTATAATATCCATTTATGTACCTAATCCTGAATTGTACCCCACATCTTTAAAATAAAATATACATAAACTAAAAAAAAAAAACTAATTAAATTTACTCCGATGTTCACATTTCCAATTCCACTTTATGGACTTGGAAAAAATTCCCATCTGAACATTTTCTAGTCAGGCCTATTCAACCACGTATCAAGCTTGGGTTGCTACATGCTTATAAGTATTCTCTGGAAAAATAAATTAGCAAATGAGAGTTAGAAATCGTTATATGCAACTGAAACACCTAAGTATTTAATTTTTGATACTGTTATAAATTATACTGTTTTTAAATTAAAATTTCTAATAGTATCCGCATAATGAACATTTGTATACCTAACTCTGAATTGTACCCGACATCTTTAAAATAAAAAAATTAAAAGAGAAAAATATTTCTAATATTTCAACGCTAGCATATTGAGACACAGTTGATTTTTACATATCAACTTTGTGCCTTGGAATCTTGCTAGACTTATTCAAATGCTATTATTTCTTCCTTTCCAAAAAAAAAGGAACAATGATAGTGCATATTCTTGTTTGTTCTCAACTTGAGGGAAAAAAATCACTCATTCTTTTAACGTTACGTTTGCTATTAGCTGTAGGTTTTCATAGCTGTCCCTTATCAATATGAATAAAATCTCTTCTAAGTTTTCTGATAATTTGTATCATAAATGGTGCTAAAATTTATCCATTTTACTTTTGCTTCTGTTGAAATGACAATATGGTTTTTCTTTTTAGCCTGTTCATATGGTTGATTATATTAATTGATTTTCAACTATTGAGGCAACCTTTCATTTTTGGAATAAATCCCAAGTGGTGATAACATATTCTATTCATATATCGGTAGTTCATGTTTTGTTAAGAATGTGTGCATCTATGTTCATGAGTGTCTGTAGTTTTGCTGTATCATCTGTGTTGGGTTTTGGTATCAGAATAATGCCATTTTTTTCCTCCTCATATTATTAATTCTACTAATGTCTGATGTTTTCTCAAACTAATTTTTGTATTTTGTTTTATTCCTCACCCCTTCAATCATTAAGTAATTACAGGGACACTGTCCCCAAGTTGACCTGTCTATATATGTCTTCCTTTCTAATATGAATATTAAACATATGCTATAAATAAACATGTTGAAAAAAAAGACTCAGTACCTTGATTGTATTTCCTAGCCAATAAAGCATCAAAAATTACACATACATATGTATTTGTAGACATAAATATGTGTGTGTGTGAATATATAGAAATGTACCTCAAGCACTTGTAGGAATTATACAAAGAAATCTGTGGATTCTATGAAAGGAAATAAAAGAAGTCTTAAATAAACAGAAGTACATACTATGTTCCTCTATGGCAAGACCCAATTATTGAAACACATCATAAACGTATTTTTAATCTATCTGGAATTTTTTACATTTTTGAGCAGGTTAGGCTGTGAAAGGCACTTACTGACTGCACTCCACAAGTGATGGCTAAAGCCATTGGAAGGGGTTGGTCAGGTGTACTTATTTTAGGCACTTGTAGGCACTTAGTGTGGTTCATGTCTGTGAATGTTCACAAACTAACAACGTCTTCAATGAACAAGAGCTCTAAGTGCATAAAAATAGCAAAGCACCTTTTTAAAAAGCAGAAAAGAAGGGGGCATCTTTACCACCAGATACTAAAATGTATTATGAAGCTACATAATACATGTTAAAGCTACATGTTAAAATGTTTCATTCCAGAAGAACTAAGAGTTCAGAAGCTGGCCCAAAGAGTTATAGAACTTTAATAGATGCTAAGAGTGCCATTTCAGTAGAGTAGGAAAAGAACTGATCATCTAGCACATGGTATTAGATAAACTGACACCATGTGTAAGAACAAGCCAGCTCCCACGCTCACTGCTGTTGATCTCTTGTCATTTCTAGAGAAACACAATCTTTATACACCTGTCTTGGGGCCAGATACTCCAGCCTCCCTTGCAGTGGGGGTCTGGGCACAAGACCTAGGCTCTGCCAAATACATTTGTGCCCTCAGAGTTTGAATCAAAAGTTCAGTGAGTCCAAGCACAAAAGAAGCAAGGTTACAGGGGTCCATTCAGGCCAGAGGACTACAAGGGCCACAGTTCGTGAAGTCCCCAGATGTAGTCCCACATTCACTCTACCAGCAGCAGGGAAGGTGGGCAACAGCTGCAGTGATGTCCTCAGCCAGCCCACCGGGGTGGCCCTGGAGACATCGTTGAAGGCTGAATTACACTGAGTCAGCTTCTCCCCTCAATCTCCCTCCCTGCCCATTCTTTCTGTGACCTATCCTATATCCTTTTAATAAGTCACTTCCTTCTCAAGTTGGACAGAAATACTTTGAGATGTTATAACTAATAGCCCTGATTAATACACTCATCTGTTAAATGCATTAATAATTTGAATGAGAAAAATATTATAAAAAACTGAAGAATCTGTTTTATAAACCTACGAGTGAAGACGAGGTTTTAGTTTTAATATATGTATATTTAGTTTTAGCTTTATATATACATATATATACACAAACACATATATACTATATATATGTGCTGTATATTTATATCCCATATATACGTGTGTGTGTATATATATGGTTATATATATACTGAAGGCACCACGTGTAAAAACAAGCCAGCTCCCACCCTCACTGCTGCTGATCTCTTGTCATTTCTAGAGCAGCACAATCTTTTTTTTTTTTAGTTGGAGTCTCACTCTGTTGCCCAGACTGGAGTGCAGTGGCCGCTCCCAGCCACCGCAGCCTCGACCTGCTGGGCTCCGGCGATCCTTCCGCCTCAGCCTTCCAAGTAGCTGAAACTATAGGCGCGTGCTACCACACCCAGCTAATTTTTTTTATTTATTGTAGAGATGAGGTCTCACCAAGTTGCCCAGATGGGTCTCAAACCCGTGGGCTCAGGCAATTCACTCACCTCAGCCACAATCTTTTTAAGAAAGGAAAAAACTGTATCAAAATTGTAACACTCAATAAGATGAATGCAAGTCACATTTGACTTCTGCAATTACAAGACGTACTCAAAGTGGTTACCACCAGCATCCAGATACTTCTGATTATGGCAGACATCTCTTAACATCTGTTAAAATGAGGATACATTTTTTGGCACCCTGGTTTATATATATGAAAAACCAAGATAGATAGATCTATTCAAAGCCAGAGGAAATGTGAGCGCTTTTTCTACATAAAAATTTAGAACTGTGGCACGTACTGATGAGGCAAAAAATCAGAATTGGGAGAGGGATATACAAAAGTTATGAGACAGCAGTATAAAATTTCCTAAATGTAAAGTGCTTAATATGAAAGATAAAAACATTCATAACCTTAACAGAAAAGAAGGCAGTACCCAGCACTTTGGAGGACTGCTTGAGTCCAGGAGTTCAACATAGCAACATAGCAAGACTTCATCTCTACAAAAAAAAAAAAATCAAAATATTAGACAGGCACACTAGCATGCATCTGTAGTTCCAGCTGCTCAGGAGACTGAGGCAGAAGGATCACCTGAGCGCAGGAGGTTGAGGCTGTGCTGAGCTGTGACTGTGTCACTGCACTCCAGCCTGGACGACAGAGGGACACCAGCAAGCTTCAAAAAAAGTATTTGAAAAAAAAGTGAATAAACCAATTTCTCTAATTCTACTTAAGAAGAAGAAAAATACGGGTCATATATTTTAAAGATTTACTTTTTTCTTGTAAGAGATAAGATTTCCATTTTTCATGCATGAAATTTTTAACTTGGAAAAATTAAAAGGATTAAACTTCTGTTATATAGAATGAGTGTTATGGGATCCTCTAGTCCCCAGATTAAAAAAGAAGAAGAAAAAGAAGAAGGCAGTGGACATTAAATATAAATTTACAAAAGAAATATAAACAGAACAATGTAAAAAGGCATTTACCCTCACCAGTTATAATCAATGAAAATTAAAACAAAGATGTACTAATTTTTGCTTATCAAATGTACAAATGTGTAAACAAAAAGAATGCGAATGGCCATTGTTAACAAGAGTGAGTGGAAATGTAGATTGCCAAATGCTGCTGGTGGAGCTATAAACTTACACATTTTCTATATACATACCACTTAAGCAATGTATGTGAACAAAAAGACTCATTATATCCTCAGACCCAGCAAAGCCACCTCAAAACATTTATCCCAAGGAAAGATACATTTATCCAATGTAAAAAAAAATTAAGGCTAAAAATGTGTAAATGTTTATTGCAGTATATTTTTCTTAATGAAAATTGTGAACAGCCTGCCTGCCCATCTCCTGGACTGGTTGGATTAATTGTGATATGATGCTGCTCTTCAATGTCTATGCAGAGCTCTACTTAGACATGTAACATTTCCACAATTCACAAAGTGAAGAACTCTTTGCAACATACACATACCCCATTGAAATATAACGATGAACAAATCGTGTAAAAAGTTTTAGCTGGGGTAGAAACCTACACCCTGCTTCTCACCTGGTTTTTGCATAGCCAAGGACCCAGCAAGCTTCGCTCACAACTCTTTTGGCCACTGTCCTTTTCTTCTTTCTGTTTTTAACCTTACCTCTCTTGATGGCCTCAAGGCTTCAAGGAAATAAATATTTGCGCATACATTTTAAGGACTCCAAACCTTCAGTATCAGGCCTGGGTAGTGCTAAGTTCTTCTTTGGGAATTTTTCTAAATGATACCAGGAAGCATAGCCAGCATGGCTATATGGACAGAGAGGGACTGGCAGATACCACTATCTCCTTCCCCCAGTCCCAGTGCCCTGACAAAGCTCATTCCTTTCTCCTCTGTATGCCACATCCCTCTGAGCTGCAGTTATGTGATAACTTGCACTCTACATTGTGGCTTCTTAGTGACAGTGAGCAAGAGTTGTTATTCTATAAGCAAAAGAGTGTGTGCTTTCCAAAGAGACTTGGGTTCAAATCCTGTCTGGCCAGCTGTGGGATCGCCAGTCTTCAGTCCACTGATGGAAGCACAGACCTCTGCTGGATTGTGGCAAACTGTCCAGGAAGATGGACTCCCCTTCATGTTCCCCACTGCCAGTGTGTTCCACCTTTGGCAGGGTCCCCTGCGGACTTTTAAACACCCTCAGTGCAAAGAAGGTTATTTTGCTTCCAGAACCCTCACTGCTGCTGCATCTCAGGTTATTTATGCATATTTGATAAATGCATATTTATCAAAATGACAGAAAACCATTGGAGATATATTCTTTGTTGAATATTTTAATGCAAAGTTCTGAACTTCTCATTTGTTGCTGTTGTTTTCCTGCCTTTCTGGAGCTCCAAAAATGTTTTTGTCTGTAATTGGATAATGCAATTTATACCTGAACTGTTTTTTAGTGTCCCATCTCTTTACAACTCCATCACTGTCCCCTTAGCTTTCCACCTTAGCAAAGTGCCTGAGTAAGGTAAGGTCTCCAGCTTCAGCTGCCTGTGTGCTGCACTTCCCTGAAATTTGAATCAGGTACAAATGTTGTCTAATGTAGTCACGTCTCTCAGGCTCCCTGAAGCAGGTCCAATATACACCCTGTTGAACTGGGGTATTTATTAACAACCTTCCACTTTACTCTCAGGTGTCTTGATTTGTTGACAAACTCCATAGTCATTCTAAGACCCACCTAGGGGGCTACAAATTCGAAGTCCTGTGTCCCAGAAAACTCTAGTCCTGGGCATACCAGACAATTGGTCGTTGTTGATATGGCAAGCACCAAGACCTGCTGGGGTCAGCCCATTTTCTCTCCTGGTGAGCTTACTTGGAGAACTGTGGAATGTTTCCTACCTGGTCCTCAGTTAGAATTACCCTTATCCATCAAAATGCTTCTAACAGTTCTGGCTCTCAAGAAAGCAAGGATAGAGTATCATTCTCCTCTTCCTGGAGCATGTGGCCTCCCTCTGAAAAGTTGCCTATTTTGCCTCAAAGACCATGACTTTTGGGAAGGGTAAGCTGAGTCAGCTGACAAAACCGTCTTTCTATAGCCCCAGGGTAACGGGAGCCGTCCATCTTTATCTGTACCCACCTGAGGGCATGAGCGGTGGTCCTTCTGAAAATAAAGCTGTGTCCTAAGTGAACCAGCTCTTTCATACACGAGAAGAGGAGCCAGTTCATTTTATACAATAATAGCTGAACCAATACACTAATAAGTACTTTAAATTCTTTCTGGTATCACTACATAAAATTGTGCCTCTTGTCTTACTTTTATGTGTGTCGTATCTGTCTCTGGATCCTATAACTTTAAAATGAGTTCCTTGAGTACCAAGATTGTCTTGTTCACTGCTGCATCTAAGTCACCAACATTCTTGGTTTGTCTGGGACCAAGCAGTTGCCTAGGACACGGGACTCTTCAGTGCTAACACCAGGACAATCTCAGACAAACTGGGACCCTAGCTGTATCCCATTGCCAAGAGCAGTGCCTAGCATATTGCAGGCATTCAATAAACAATTGTTGCCTACCTATTATTGTAATTCTTATCTTGCAGGTTTGTTCTTAAAATTAATAGAGAAAAGAAAAGTACCAAAATGCCTGATAGGAGTTTAATAAAAAGTGTCGGCTCCAAGGGAGAGTCTAAGGCTTTCTCCTGCTGAGCTCTCACTGCATCTGGGAAGAGATGGGATGCTGCAGTTGACCAGATGTACCAGCATGCCTCCTGGCCAGCCAGCATCCTTCTCTCCTTCTAAACTCCACTCTGTATCTCAGGGACTAGAATCCTGGATGATGCATTCACCAAAATTTCTGCTGGCAGGACTCCAAGTTAGATCATCCCAACAAAAGACACTTGCATGGAGGTCTGAAAATCAGAAGAGAAATGGGAATTCATTCTGTCTAACTAACATCCTACAACTTAAATTGTGGAAATGTATGCTTATTTTATTCTTCCGCTGTGGTGTGCAGGTGTGAAGGCTTTGCACATGGGCTTAGAGCAGCCTCTTTCTTGGTGTCCTTCTGGACATTCCCCAACTCTGATCTGGAGGCAGCTGTAGATGGATGAGAAGTTCTTGCAGGGGTGAAACGTCTGACTTCTTGAAACCTCCAAGTCAATCTGAACTCAGCAGATTCTTTCAAGCATGGCCTTCAGGCCTCAGATTTGCAATTGCCTTATCCTCTTTCTTAATTTCCTTCTTCCCTAAATATCTAGATTTATTTCCATTTTCCTGGCTGACCTACAACTGGTACCTCAGGTCCTGTACATTCTGTTCACCATTGCGAGTGAGGTTCTGCCTTGTTAAGAGGGAGACCTGTGTTAATGCAGGCAATGCCTGAGGATCCTGGTCTGCAACTCCTCTCTTTACTCGAGACACTCAGCACATCACACTCTCATTCCTCTCCTCTCCAAGAAAGTGGCGATAGCTCTGGGACAGCATCCACTGGAAAAGGTCTAAAGGCAGAAAAACATGACCTGTTCCTTCCCATGTGTTTCCTCTGCCAGTAAGAAGAGCCTTCTGCAATAGATTTCTTCATACCTCCTTGGCCAGAACTGAGGTTCATCTTGTTATCTATTCTATCTACAGCTAAATCACAAACCACCCAAAGCTTGTGGCTCAAGCAACACCAGTTCATAATTCTGTGGGCTATCTGAATAGTCCTGCTGCTCTGGTCTGTCATCTCTTTCTCTTTATCCCCAACTGATCTAGTGGTTTCTGGGTGTCTCTCTCTCTGTCTGTCTCTGTCTCTCTCTCTCTCTCTCTCTCTGTTAGGTATTTATAACTGCTGTGTTTGTTCTCTACATGCTACTATAACAAAGTACCACAAATGTAGTCATTTAAGAAACACAAAATTTCAGTCAGAAGTTCAACATGAGTCTCACTGATGTAAAATCAAAATATCAGCAGGATGTATTCCTTTCGGAAGGCTTTAGACAAGAAGCTGCTTCCCTGCCTTTGGTAACTTCTAGAGGCAGCCACTTTCCTTGACTCTTGGCCTGTGCTGCATCTCTAAAGTCAGCAATGCTGAGTCTCTCTGACAACTCTTTCCTAGTCACATCTCTGTCTGACTTTCCTCTCTGCCTCCTTCTTCCACTTTTAAGAACTCTGGTGATTGTGTTGGGCCTACTTGAATAATCCAGGATAATTTCCCCACCTTGAGGTTCTGAATCTTAATCACATGTGTGAAGTCCCTTTTGTCATAAAAGGTCACATACTTAAAAGTTCCAGATAGTAGGACATGGGCATCTTAGGGGGTCATTATTCTGCCTACCACTACCAGCCAAATAAAAATCAATTCTTTTTTTCTTCTTCCCAAAAGCACCGACTCTTATTTAAAGCCCTAGTGCTTGGCACAGAAATAACCAGAATCATCAAGGAAAATCCACTCACTTATAAGGGAAAGGATGATTTGGAAAGAGATCATGAGAAACAAAGACTGAAAGAGAAAAAAAATTAACTAAATTAAGAAATACATACACACAGTCAATTGGTATTAACAAAAGACACCAATTCATTAAAATATTCTTTGTTCAAATGTTGTTAGATTTATTACTTTCTGATAATGGTACTCTGGGCTTCTGTGGGTTTCCAAAGGTGCTATCCAAGAAAATGAGCAAAAGACAAAAACAAAATTGAGTTAAAGTCCATGATTATGTATGCAGAGTGTGTTATATTTTATACACTGGGCTTATTTTAAGTCATTTTACCAAGCTCTCATTTACTTAAATTTTCTCTGCTGTTGCAATCACATTCTCCTCTTCTCTTATTCTTTAATTTATGCATGTTGATTTCTCTAGGGACCCTTTCAATTCTTCCTTCTTTTATTGTTTCTCCTCTTCATTCTGAGCACTAGCATGCCTTTCTCTTTCTTAATTTCCTCTCAAAGGAGCCATTCCACCACTTCAGTGCCCTAAATAAAAAGCTGAGATGTCCTCAAAGTTCAAAGTTGCATCATGGGCATGATTTTCCTTGTAGTACAACTATGTAATCAGATTGTTCTTTTACCAACATTGATCAGGTTTCAGGCATTTGCATAAACAGACTGACACTCTTTCTTTTTCTGCATTTCTAAGACCAAACGTTAAAATGTCTATCACTTTTTTTAACTAGAACACTAAAATCTGTCTTTATATATTGATATCCAGTACACATATCATTCAAGAAATCCATTCGGCTACCATCAAGGCTTCACCTTAATGCCATCTATGCATTGTCCTTTTTAACTCCTCATATTCAACCACAAAATAGTGAAGAGTATCCAAGAAAATATTTCCTCTCCATCTCTATTCTTACCATCCTGTCCCTCAAAGCATCCAGGGCAAAGTCAGAGATCTACCCTCGCCTAACACATCCTACTTCTGCCCCCAGATCTACTTCTGAGTGCTTTCAGAGGAAAATAATGATAGCCAGGTCCTTTGCTAACCATCTCACTTAATCCTCTAACTATACACACCCCAGGTCATGACTATTGAATGTTTGCTATGTGCCCGATGCCTTTTTAACATTTTACATGTTTCATTCATTTAACCCTTTTGAAAATCTTGCAGTAGGAATTGTTGTTGGTCTCATGCTACATTTAAGGAAACCGAGGCACAGCATGATTGAGTAATGAGCCTAAAGTCCCTCACACCTTCCAGATAGCAAAACCAGGATTTGAACTCTAGTATATGATTCTAGAGCCCATGCCCTTAACCTTAACACCCTACTTCCCACCCACGGGAGTTATATTTTCCCCACTCAACAGATAATGAAATAAACACCACATCAGTCAGGAAAACTGCTAGATGGCTATGGGTATGTGCCTTTCTATTACAATATTCCTCAGGTCAGAAATTCTAATTGGCAACATGATTTCCTACGGCAATGTTTCCCCAAGTGCATCCACCAATTGCCACTGATACCCTGGAAAATGTTAATTTTGTGGATAAACAGCATTAGAAAATTCTACACACTTTGTTTCCCTTTTGGAGACACAGAAATAATCAACACAGCATATTAAAAACTCTGATAAGTTCAGCAGAAAAGAAGCTTGTTGCCCTGAGATTAACCCATTGATTTGCCGGTCCATTAATAACATCATTTCATTCCGTGACATTTCTTTATAACACTGAAGAGAAAAAAATTAGATTCCCAGCCAAGGCCACTGTCTGTGGCATTTTCATGCTCTCCTCGTGTCTGTGTGAATTTTTTTCAGGTACTCTGCTTTGCTCCCAGATCCCAAAGATGTGCACATTAGATTCATTGGTGTGTCTAAATTGTCCCAGTACAAGTTTGACTTGTGAGTGAGTGTGGGCATGTGTGTGAGTTGTCCTGAAATAGAATGATGTCCTGTCCAGGGTTGATTCCTGCCTTGCACAATGAGCTACCAGGTTGGGCTCTGGCCACCAGAGACCTTGAAGTTGAATAATTGGGTAAATAATTATGTCACTTGTTTTTATTAACTTTTCTTAAATTTATGTAGAGCTCATATTTATTGCAATGTTTAATATTAAAAGTGTTGGGGGTCTTTATTTAAAATTTTGGTGATGTTTTTGTGATCAGTAATATGCCACAGGAAGTTAACTCTTATTTATATCAATTAGCTTATGGTAAAATTGTTATATGTCATTCTGCTTAAAGTCAGAGTTTCCAAGAACCTATCTATGATGCTGAGGACTTATTGTACAACCGAACATAGCTGAATGACAGGAATCTGTTTTGAAAAAATGTGTCATTAGACAATTTCCTCATTGTGTACTTATACTTAAACCTAGATGGTATAGCCTACTGCACAACTAGGGTATATGGTATAGCCTATGGCTCCTATACCACAAACTTCTACAGCATATTACTCTATGGAATACTGTAGGTAATAGTAACACAAAGGTAATTATTTGCATATATAAAATTTCTGAGCATAAAAAGTGTACAGTAAAAATACTATATTATAATTTTATGGGACTACTGTCATATATGCAGTCCACTGTTGACCAAAACATCATTATGCAGTGTTTGACTATAGTTTGAGCATGAAACCATGTTTTATATATTATTTATTAGCTTATACCACAGAATACCCTTTGGAACATGCTATAGAATTGATCCAAATCAAAACACCTCTATTTTGTTGTCAAAGTCTTATATAGTCCCTTCTTTACCTGTTTAGTCACTTCTCATCTGAAAATCAACCAATGTAATCTAATACATCAAAAAGTTTAAAAAAGAAAAATTATGTGGTCATGTCAACTTATATAGAAAAAACATCTGAAAAAAATCTAACACCTACTTACTATAAAAACTCTTAGCAAGTTAGTAATAGAGGGGAAATAACTAAACTGTTAAATATATGTTTAATCTATTAAAAAAAAAAACACACACTACAGCTAGAAAGACTCAGTACTTTTCCCCCTAGGATTGGAGGCAAGACAAAAAGGTCCATTCTCACTATTGCCATGCAGCATAGTACTAGATGTTCTAGCGATTGCAATAGGGCAAGAAAAAAAAAAGGTCATACAGACTGGAAAGGAGGAAATAAAACTATTGCTCTTTGTATATGACATGATTTTCTGTGTAGACCCCCCCAAGAACTCTACAGAAAACTTCTAGAATAAGTGAGTCCAGCAACTTTGCAGTATACAAGACCAACATCCAAAAACCAATCCCATTTTTCTATGTAAACAATCAACACAGGAAAACCAAAATTAGAAACACAGTATCATTTATAAGCACTCCAAATAAAATAAAAACCTTAGTTACATTTAACAAAATGTACAAAATCTTTATGATTGGCAGTTGAGGGAAACTGCTAGGGAAGGGAGGGGCATACCTCATTAACAGGGGTACCTGCAGGATCAATGTTTGTATACCTAACCCTGAATTGTATCCCTCATCTTTGCATTAAAATAAATAATAATAATAATAATAATAATAAATAAAAATAAAAAAGCAAAAAAGAAAGAAATCAAAGACCTGACTAAATGGGAAGATGTGTTTATTGGTCAGAATACTCAAATAGAAAAGATGCTAACTCTTCCCAAATTTACCTATAGTTTTCATTCAGTTCTTATCAAAATTCTAGCAAAGCTTTGTGCAGACACAGATAATACTATTTGAAAATTTATGTAGAGAGATACAGGCCCTATCATAGCTAAAATAATCTTGATAGAAGAATGAAGTGGGGAGAATCTCTTTACCCAATGTTAAGGTTTACTAAATAGTTACATTTATCATGACCATGTTATTGCCAGAGGAATAGACATATAAATGATTGGAACAGAATAGAGAACAGCGAAATAGATACATAGATCATTGAATGAGAATAGAAAATAGACCCAAACAAATATGCCTAATTGAGTTTTTAAGGATTTTTTGAAGTTGAAGCAATTCAGTAAAGGAAGGATAGCATTTCTACAAATGGTGCTGAAGAAATTAAACATCTATTGGGGGAAAAAAATGAACCCCGATGTAATTCTCACACATTATACAAAAACTAACTTAAATTTTATTGCAGACCTAAGTATACAGTATAAAAAATAAAACTTTTAGAAAAAAACCATGGTGCATACAAAAAACTATACAGATTATAAAATTGCATAGATCATAATATAATTATTATCAATCTATAATACTTATGCATTGTCTACAACTTGATACAATACCACTTAGTGCGTGCACACATACACACACACACACACACACACACAAATGATTACAAGTAAAACTGGGAAAATCTGAACAAGGTAGGTGGATTGTATCAATGCCAATGTCCTGATTGTGATATTGTATTATATTTTGTAAGATGTTACCAATGGGGGAAACTGAGCAAAGGGTAAGCAGAATCTCCCTGTATTATTTTCTATAACTGCACGTGAACCTACAGTTATTGCAATAAAAATTTCAATTAAAAAAAAGAAGAGGCAACAACATATCGTAAACTTTTATGGTTCTTTTGGTGCCCCAGATTCACTGATAGGCATCTCCTTCCAAGAGTTGAATAGGAGATTCATTCACCTTTTGAGCTTAACCAGAAAGGGTATTTAACTTGAACTTCTGAGAGCTAACGTTTCTGCACTGCCCACTTTCTCCTACCTCAAACAGATTGTGATACAGATATAAAGCAGTTCAGGAGTTCCTAATATTGCAGTTCCCTCTTCTCCACAACTTTTAGGAAAGCTGAGAAATTGTCCAGGCTGAATTCAGGAGGTTAGGGGATAGTACTTGACTAGAGGAAGTGAAAGAAGATGCCATTTAAGCTTGTAAAACAGTGACAAAGGTTTGACTTTCTTCCCTTATTATCCAAGGTGTGATGCTTAACATTAGTGTTGCTCAGTCTCGTCTTTCAGATGTACTACATGCTTGGCACAGTTACATTCCTTAAATGCTGAATAACTCCTGATTATTGATCCAAATTTAAGAACCATCTAACCAAATATTAATGCCAATTCTACTCTTTGGGGGTAGAGGACAACACCGTTAAGGGTTTATTCTTCCATGTGTGCAAAAAATTTCATGGAAATGCAAATATAAAACTACCTGGATTCATTGTTGACCTCACCACAGAGAGGATTCTAGAAATAACTTCCTCTATGAATTCCCTCCTATACTTCTATCCCAAGAATTCTTTCTTCTACTGTGCTGGCATTCCATTGCTTTTTTCCTTTTTTATTTATTTCAATAGCTTTAGTGGGTACAAATTCAGTTTTTGGTTACGTGGATGCATTGTATAGCAGCAAAGAAATCTGGGCTTTAGTGTACCCACTACATACCTGTACACATTTTAAAAATTTTAAAAATTAATAATACACATTGTGCCCCATAGGTGATTTATAATCCCTCCATCCCTTATCCCTCTCCCTTCCGAATCTCTCATATCCATTATACCATTCAATATGCCTTTGCATTCCTTAGTTTAGCTCCCATTTGTAAGTGAGAACATGTAGTGTTTGATTTTCATTATCCACTGATCCATTGTAGGGAATTTAGGTTAATTCCACATCTCTGCAATTGTAAACTGTGCTGTGATAAGACTACAAATGTGTCTTTTTTGTGTAATGACCTTTGATCTTTTGGGTAGGTACCTAGTAGTGGGACTGCTGGATTCAATGTCAATCTACTTTTAGTTTTTCAAGAAATCTCCATACTGATTTCCATAGAGATTATATAACTTGCAAATCCACCAATAGTGTATAAGTGTTCCCTTTTCACTGCATGCCAACATCTATTTTTTTTAAAATAATGGCCATTATGACTGGTGAAAGACAGTACTCCTGCTCATTTTTGGTTTCCATTTGCATGGAATTTTTATTTTCACCCCTTTACTTTGAGTTTATAGGAGTCTTTGTGTGTTAAGTGAGTCTCTTGAAGACAGCAGATATTTGAATTGTGTCTTTTTATTCACTCTGCCAATCTATATCTTTTAATTGAGACCATTTTCATTCAGGATTAATAATGATATGTAAAGTACTATTTTATTCATCATGTTGGTTGTTACCTGGTTATCATTTTTTTATCTGTTGTGCTGGTGTTCTATAAACCCTGTGAGTTTTATGATTTCCAATGTTTTTCTACTGGTACTAGTTACCAATTCCCTCCATAAGTACATGTGCTTATTTATTACATGTGCACTTGATGAAACATTATGTAGTCACTAAAATAATATTAACAAAAAATTAACAGCACAAAAGTTTCAACATACACAAAGAAAGAAAAGACTAGGAAGAAATATACAAAGTTATCTTTAAGTGGCATAAGATAACTAGTATATTTTTCCTCTATAATAATCGTGTTTTGTTTGATAAAGGGAAAATTTTAAAAATGAATCTGACACTTTTCATGCCACTAGAGAATTACTTTACTGAGGGAGTAAATAAACAAAAATAATACCCAGGTATAAATGGTGGTTCTATCTCGGTTGGTGCTTTTAGAAGCAATCTTTATTTTTTTATTCACAAATTTCTATTTTACAAGTTTAATATGAAAATATATAACTTTTACAACTAGACAAGAAACTTTAAATAAAAAGCAAGTGAATAATAATATATTATATGAATTAATAAAGACTGCAGTCAATCTCGTACATCCTACTATGATAGAACAATCCATAAAAATGTGAATTGTTCACTAAGCATTGATTGAATGGAATTGATCCTGAATGCATGCAGCCAAGCATAAAAAGTGTGATGGCCAGGGATGGTGGCTCAAGCCTGTAATCCCAGCACTTTGGGAGGCCGAGGCGAGAAGATTGCCTGAGCCCAGGGGCTCAAGACCAGCCTGGGCAACATGATGAGAGCTCGTCTCTACAATAAAAAAATCAAAAAATTAGCCGGGTGTTGTAAACCGCGCTTGTAGTTCCGGCTACTTGGAAGGGTAAGGTAGAAGGACTGCCGGAGCCCAGCAGGTCGACGCTGGGGTGGTCATGAGCACTAATTTGCTTGGTTTTAGGCAGATAAAGTAATTGCTGAGGTCAGAGTCAGAGAATTAACAATGCATATAATTCAAAGCATTTCGTCTAGAACGTGTGATTCTGAACACATATCCGACATAGCAACAGGTACCCTCCTTTGAGCTTGTGTCTTGCAAATGGCACAGGCGGCCCTTCACAGTCTGTCCACAGTGGAACTTTATGAGTTCCAAAATTACACACTCTAGTCTCATTCAGAGCAGAAAATTTCACTCTGTTCTTCAACCAACCATTCTCTTTCAGCTTCTGTGCTCCTACATGAAAACAGGCCTTCTAGTGTAGCTAGTTGACTTCCGTGTATCCTTCAGGATGGAGAGAGAGACACAGGCGCCTGCGCTGGAAACTGTCTATGGCGGCTGCAGGCGGACTCCGGTAGGCTGAGAGAATGTGGGCCAGAGTGTCACAGTATCTCCAACAGCACCTATGGGGAGACACGCTGCTCAGGTACTCCCGGGACGGAGGGAGCACAAGGCCATGCCCCAACAAAATAGCTTGGAAGGAGCGAACAAACTATTATGCATTTATCCTTCGACCCAGCAACTCTGCTTCCAGGAATTTGCTCTGAACATCTATCTCTAAAAGTACAAAAAACACAGGAAGTCAAAAGAATGAGGAAAATTGCTATGAACTGATATATAGAGAGTGATGTATCTTAAAAACAAAAACAGTTTTAAAAAGTGTACAATGTCTATCCTTTCTGTAAGGAAGAGGAGAAAAATTTTTTAAATATTCATTTATGTATTTGCTTCTTGTTGCAAAACGAACAGCAAAAGGGATACACCAAACTAATAACAACATTGAGATTATTGGAGGTGTATAGACAGGAATAAGACTTCTCTGAGGATACCTCTTCATATGACAAAAGAAAAAATTAGGCCAGGCGCAGCGGCTCATGCCTGTAATACCAGTACTTTGGGGGGCTCAGGCAGGAAGATTGCTTGAGGCCAGGAGTTCGAGACCAACCTGGGCAACATACAGAGATTCTGTCTTTACAAAACAAATACAAAAATTAGTCAGGCATGGTGGGTACTGTGCACCTGTAGCCTGTAGTCCCAGCTACTCCAGAGGCTGAGGTAGGATGATCGCTTGAGACCAGGAGTTAAAGGCTATGGTGAGCTATGATCATGTCACTGCACTCCTTCCTGGGTAACAGAGCAAGACCCTGACTCAGGAAAAAAAAAGAACAAATAAAAAGTTAAATGAAAAGATGACAAAATTCAAACTGAAATTGACTACAAAGAAAAAAGCATATATCAAGGATATAATCACATAGACAAAAAGAATTAATCCAAGTCACTTTCAAGCACAGTTATCTTACTGTATACTGTTAGTATTATAGCTATATTCTAAGCAAAAAAAATCTTGAACTTTACTCAGCAATAAAGCAGTGTCAGCTTGTTGTTTGTAGCAGCACTCATGTGGTGATTCTGAAACTACTTCGTTCAAGTTATATAGGTTAGAGGAAATGAGTAGATATATTTTCTCTGGTGTTATAGGGAACCAGGGTTCTCACTTTGGGGAAGAAAGATACAAATATGCAATGGGAAAAGGTAAGGAAGAACTCTGTGTTACCGGACTAGAGTTTAAGTTATCCGTGTAAACTTACAAATTTTAAAAATACATTTGCAGTTCTGTCCACTGGAAGGGCCTAGAAGTAGTGGCAGCCCAATAGCAATGCCCAGACCTACCTGCCCCCCATGGCTTGGTTTCCAGATACTATCTCCCACTTAAAGAAACCAGGGCTCATCAAAGAAACTGCTGACTGAAACCTGGGATGGGAAAAACACTAGACCACCATGTAATCCTTGATGGGCCCAGACCAAAAACAAAGATCGTGTGCAAACCACAGCAATCACCCAACTCCTCCCTCCCAGTTGAGTGACGGTTGCTTCTGTTCCAACCGCAGCTCTCGTCTCGCTCCATTTCCCCACCTCCTCTCACTCAGCAACCAATCCAAAGCAAAACCCTCACTTCCGTGACACCCGCCCCCCCAACACACACAAACACACACACCTCCTAATACAAGTGAAATTCTTACCATCAGGCCATGTGACTCTTCTTACTGGGCTGCCCCGCCCTGTGCCATGGTGTGTGGTCTCTCTTGCTGCTGCAACATCAAAAAAGTCTAACCTTGTTGGACTCCTAACCTTGTGGTCTTGACTGAGGGGTGTCAACACCTCCCATCTCACCCACAGGAGATGAAGCCTTTTTTGTGTAGATGAGCTGAAATACTTCTTGTTGCTAAATGATTGTGCTGGAACACATTTCTACTACCTCTTAGAGTTGTACAGCCAGAAGGGCATTTCAGAAATGCACTCCAGCCTTCACCTCGCTGTCTTGCATTGCTGCGTCTTAGAAACAAACAACCATTCTCAGATCAACTTGGCCATTTTTCTTCTGCCAAATTCCTAACTAATATGCTCATTCTGTTACTTCTTGATTTAGCTATTTACACATTATTGCCTTCTTTCCTTAGTATACTATCTCTTGTTCACATATGAAAGAAAAAATTATGCAAACTCAAAGGGAGACAAAATGATGATTTCTTGACTGTTTTGAAATGGAAGAAGCATTTTCTCCTAAACCTGTTTGACCCTCATCTGACACTCTTGTGGAAGGTAACTACTTGGTTCACAAAATATTTGATTAACAAGCCACAATGAGCCGGGCTCGGTGGCTCAGCCTGTAATTCCTCCCTTGGGGAGGCTGAGGTGAGTGGATTGCCTGAGCCTGTGGGTTCGAGACCCGCCTGGGCAACTTGGCGAGACCTCATCTCTAGAATAAATAAAAAATTAGCCGGGCGTGGTAGCGCGCGCCTGTAGTTCCAGCTACTTGGAAGGCTGAGGCAGAAGGATCGCCAGAGCCCAGCAGGTCGAGGCTGCGGTGGCCGGGAGTGGCCACTGCACTCCAGTCTGGGCGACAGTGAGACTCCAACTAAAAAAAAAAAAAAAAAACCGCAATGAATAAAGTTGTTTTCTTTTAACATATCTGTATTCACTTCTTCCTCTCCCCTTCCTTCCAACACCTATGAATTATTATTTTTAAAACTTATTATCAATGTTGACATCATTTTGACTATA
>CAUYQG010292759.1:0-29214 GCA_963574415.1 Tarsius wallacei
ATTTATTGTAGAGATGAGGTTTCGCCTGCCCAGGCAGGTCTCGAACCCGCGGGCTCAGGCAATCCACTCACCTCAGCCTCCCAAGGCGCGGGATTACAGACTGAGCCACCGAGCCCGGCTTAGTAGTGATTTCAATGTGAGCTACATAGTTTTAATTTTACTTTTCACTTTCTGGATCCTCTATTGCTAATTACCATCCGTAAGGCCCCTTACACATGTGTCACACCCCTGGACCTTGCTCTCCACCCTCTGGTTCCTGAGCTCTCTTGCCTTCCCTCAGGCTGTGCTGGCTCTTCCCACTTTAGTGGTCTCTGTGCTGCGCACTTACACATGGTGGGAGGTGGATGCTGAGCTTCCCCAGCTCAGACACTCTGTGTGAAATCGAAGGACCCAGATCATGCTAGCTGACCTGGTAGTGAACAGGAGAAGCCCAGGTATAACCTCTGGTGGGAATGGACATGCTCCAGAGAGGCCAGTGGGATTAGCATGGCCATCATGCTGCAGAGGTCACCTCATTCCTTACCTGTTCGTGTGTGATGAATTCGACAGTCTGATACTTTTTTTTTTTTTTGAGTGGGGTCTCACTCTGTAACCCAGGTTGGAATGCAGCGGTATAATCATGACTTACCACAGTCTTCCTGGGTTCAAATAATCCTTCCGCCTCAGCCTCCTGAGTAACTGGGACTACAGGTGTGCACCACCACGCCCAGCTAATTTTTGGATTTTTTTTGTAGAGATGAGGCCTCCCTAGGCTTATCTTGAACTCCTAGGCTCAAGCAATCCTCCTACCTTGACCTCCCAAAGTGCTGGGATTACAGTCGTGAGCCACTACACCTGGCCTGGTCTGATTCTTTATGGATTGCCAAGTGAAGTTCTAAGTTTATTTAATCTTTTCTCAAATTGTTTGTGGACCTATACCTACTAGCAAGATTTCTTTAAAATGGCATAAAATGAGTTATCTTGCAACTTTTTTTTTTTTAGTTGGAGTCTTACTTTGTCGCCCAGACTGCAGTGCAGTGGCATGCTCCTGGCCACCGCAGCCGTGACCTGCTGGGCTCTGGCGATCCTTCTGCCTCAGCCTTCCAGGTAGCTGGAACTGCAGGTGCATGCTACCATGCCCGGCTAATTTTTGATTTATTGTAGAGACGAGATCTTGCTGAGTTGCCCAGGTGGGTCTCGAACCCACGGGCTCAGGCAATCCAATCACCTTGGCCTCCCAAAGTGCTGGGATTACAGGCTGAGCCTGTAGATGTTTTATTCAAAATGACTTATTGGGAGGACTCAAAATTACTCCATTTTTCTACTTCATTTCTAACTTGCAGAACTCAAGTAAAATAGAGATGCATACCTCTTCCATCTCTTGATCTCCCTGTCCTCCAGCATCTTCACATTTTAAGGAGAATAGTAAAAGGGTGGACTCCACCTCTGGAGAGTGCTGATCAGCCTAAGGCTAAGCACAAAGAGGTACAGAGCAGACAGCCAGGTTGCGCTGGGCTGGAGCCTGGGAACTGAACTATCTCCAGAAGAAGAGAGAAAGCGAGCCTCGTTCCGAGAATGCACTGCTGATTACTCTCTAATATTTATTTTCTTCTTATTAGATTTTTGAAGACTATGAGAAATTGCTTCAGTCTGAGAATTATGTGACTAAGAGACAATCTTTAAAGGTAATTTCAAGTTTCTTGAGTTAGAACCCTCCACAGGTTGGTATCTCATTAGCAAACGATTAGTCTATCAATAGACAAGTAAATACAGAAAAATTAAAGTATCTTTGTTTTTGGTAACTTGAGAAGTAAGCAGCTTTTATGTTATGGCTGTACTTTGATGCAAAATAATTTAAGTGTCTTGCCTCCAGTACTTTTGGACTAACAATATAAATTATAAGTACATGATAAATTTTATATTACTGCTTCTAAGAAAGAAAACCAAACTTAAGTTAACTTAGATAGAACCATAGTTCTCTTCTAGGGGATGTTTTCTGGAAATGAAAAGATCTTACTCTTAGAGTAAACAAAGACAGGAATTACTCTTACTAAGGGAGACTCAGTGAGGCTCCTGTAATTCTCTTTTAGTATATCTTGAAATAGAATAGGCAGAAAAACATCATCTTATGTTTCTTATACATCTCTCTCCTAACTAGACTTGGGGAAGGGGGTGTATTTTGCAGAGAAGGGGAGAGGAAGAGGAAACAAGGACAAAATATGACACATAAAGTGCAAAAATTAAACTTTTGAAACTTTAAGCACAGTAATTGTTACACTCTTAATATATTTATTTTTTAGTATAAAACAACTTTTTACTATAAAATGATGTTTATGTAGTTGAAATGTTGTGGGGCTTCTATTTTGTGTGTGTGTGTGTGTGTGTGTTTTACATTAGAAAATATAATTTATTTAGAAGGTAAATTAGAAAGAGAGAGAAAAAGAATAGATTCACCTCCCCAAGGGAAGGGAGAGGGCCAAAGCTTTAGAAAACATGGCCTGGTCATAGCTCAAAGAACTCATTGCCACACCATAGCTTAGCAAGGCAGTGACCCAGAAGCTTCTGTTTTATGGGAAGCATTTATCTTCCAGACTTGTAATCTATTTTCCTAGAGAATGTTTTTTTTTTTTTTTTTAACCATGTTTCATTGCTAGGTCTCTTTTCCTGAGCATTCAAGTCAGTCAGTGTATTACTGTAGGTCATTTTAAATACTGTCATCACTTAACATGACATATTCAAGTTATATTTATAAAAGGGATTCTGAAATACGAAACATGGTCATTCCCTTAGAATTAGAAGAATAGTGTTTTAAAAAAAATGAACTCTAGCAAACAGATATGTGAGAAGGCTACTTGATCACATATAGATCACTTTACTTTTCTGAAAAACTGCCAGGATTACACTGAAAAACAATCTGGAAAGAGGTTGAAAGATGGTGTAGCTAGCTGGGAAAGAAAAAAGTCAGCTCTTAATTACCTATACACAGCTTAGTTGGATGAATTATTGAGGAAGGAAGCGTGAGGGAGGTAATAGGACATTCATTCCATTAGTCAACACATACGCGTTCATCTTCCAGACATATGGTGGCAGCCAAGAACAGCTCTGTAGACCTCAACATTCTGTGGAGGGAAAGCAGACAGGAGACAGTAAACAAATACATCATTTTCAGGTGATTTTAAGAACTAAAAAAACAGGGTAAGGGGTCAGAAGACGATGACTGGGGGGATAAATGTGTGTGCGCCAGGGTAGCTAGAGTGTCAGCCAGCCCCCTCCCTGACAAGTTGGTCTTTAAGCAGAGGCCTAAATCTGTGAAAATTCATGGTGACTCTGGATAAGAGTATGTGTGTGTATGTGTCCATAAAATCAAATGACAGCTGGGCACGTTAGCTCACGCTTGTAATCCCAGCACTTTGGGAGGCAGAGGTGAGAGGATTGCCTGAGCCCAGGGGTTTGAGACCAGCCTGGGCAACTTGGTAAGATCTTGTATCTACAATAAAGCAAGAAAAATCAGCTGGGCATGGTGGTGCATGCCTGTAGATCCAGCTACTTGAAAGGCTGAGGTAGAAGGATCACCAGAGCCTAGCAGGTCAAGGCTGCGGTAGCCGTGAGCATGCTACTACACTCCAGCCCGAGTGACAGAGTGAGACTCCAACTGAAAAACAAAACACCAAATGACATCTGCTATTTGAGGTTTTTATCTTCCTATGAAATGCCTGTGGAAATGGCAGGGAGCCCTGCAGAGTAAGGTCACATCCATCCACAAGTGGCCCTGCCACCCCTAGTGAAAATGTGCCTGAAGCTGCCATTTGGCCAAGGGGAGGTAGGAGAGCGCCTAAGGGGAGGGGACGTGGGCTGGAGCTGCATCCCTGCCCTCCACATCCCACTCTCATACTCAAAAGAATGTTTCTGGCAGATAATAGATTGGCTGTTTTTAGTTAAGCAACTTGTTTAGTGTTCCAGTTTGCTAAATATCACACTCGTATTATTTTTACATGTAAGGATGATGACATTCATAGAGCAGTACATTTGCTTCTAAATATTGGATACAATTCTAAGCTAGGGCAGTCAATTCAGTCTATTTTGTATTATGTTTTTGATGATTTAGTTTGTCCGTGATCTTGCATTAGCCATGACCCACGTTCTGCCTGGTTTTTTTTTTGCCTTCACTGAGTGTTAGCGGAGAGGTCAGTTTTCATCCAGTCATTCAACACTCTTTATTGAGTTTTCCCTTTGGGTAGAAAGCCTTTCAAGGAGATCCACAGTGTGCTGCTCTCTGTGCTAGAGCTTGTAGTGATGAGACCAAGCTGTGCGTGGAACTGACCTCCAGGAGAAGACAGTGACCTCAGTGCTGTGTTCTTCCTCGTCCAGAAAACTCACTAGCAACTGATGAAAATAAGGATATGTCCTGCTGACACAACCATGTCTTCATTTGTGAAGGGCTCCCCAAGGACAGTCACAGCTAGAGGAGACTGTCCATATCACAAGAGATGGTGACCCTGGGAGGAAGGTGGCAACTGGAATAGTCAACAGAGGTGACAATGCTCTGAAGGGCCAGCATATGGGAAACTGCCCATAAATTTTCCAAATCCTTCTTCTTTTTAGTGGGAGTCTGTCAGATACTGGACCAAAGTAAATAGAGGTTCAAATGAACTTAAGTGACTGAACCAAATCCTGAGGAAGAAAGCGGAATGTCATAGTCTTTAGAATGTGTCCTTGTACCATTTTCAGCTGGCTCAAGGACTTGTGACAGGATTTTTTTCTGTGATTGGCCATCTCCAGGACCACAAGCAAGTCACAAAGCTGGCAGTGTTTTCTTTACCCAAGCATTTTTCTTCTAGTTGTCTTCCTGCTTTCTCTTTCCTGCTATCCCACTGTCCCCTCCTATCCTGGACCCTTTGCCCTCATTCTCTTCTCGGGGTCTTCATCCTTACCTTGTCCTGTTCCCCCATTAACATTTATAAGGTGGTTAGAGCAGAGCCTAGTTCACGGTAAAAACTATTGACATTTATTAAACAAATCAAGCTAAATTCCATAAATAAATATTCCTAGTCATTATCCCCAGAATTCATTATCTCCAGAGTTAAGTATCTGTAAGAGATTGACCTATTCTATATTATAATTATTATTACTATTTGAGTCAGAGTCACACTCTGTCACCCAGACTGGAGCGTAGTGGCACGTTCACGGCCACCGCAGCCTCGACCTGCTGGGCTCTAGCGATCCTTCCTCCTCAGCCTTCCAAGTAGCTGGGACTACAGGTACCATGCTCATTTATTGTAGAGACAAGGTCTCGCCATGTTGCCTGGGCTGGTCATGAACTCCTAGGCTTTGGCAATTCTCTTGCCTCAGCCTCCCAGAGTACTGGGATATTATAGGCATAAGCCACTGCACCTGGCACTAATCTAAATTAATAATTGGGACTAACTAGAGTGTGAATAAGACTTATTCCTACAGGAATGCATTTGCATTTAAAAATAGAAGCCTGTCCATGTGGTGAGTGTGTTATTGATACGGTATATAAGGCAAATTCGAGAGGCAGCAGAGGGGGTGAGAAGTTCCTTTCTTGCCACTGTGTATCCTTCCACCCTCCTTCCCGTGGTTTTCCAGCAAGATTCCTCCATGCCATTCCCAGTGACATGGGCAAGGAGCAGGCCATATTTGTATGTGGCATGGAAACTCCCTTCAAACTGTCTTTTCAAACTGTTTGTGTTTCCTATGTATTTACAGATGCCCCAGCCTATTCATGAGGCATTTTTCCTGTTCTTCATGAATCTATCCAAACATATTATTGGTTACTGTTCCTACCCGAAATCTTTATGAGTAGGAGTCTAACAAATAGTTTATTTACAGGATGGTAAAACCAAGTACTGGTTGGATAGCTAAAAAAAAAAAAAGAAGCACCTGACAAAAAGATGAATAAATTAGTATACCTAAGAATGCAGAAAATGTTAAAATGGTTACTGAAGAGTTGGCTTTTTTGAATGTCAGATTATAGGCAAAGATATTACTAAAATGGTCTTGTATCACTCTGTTTAAACAAACAAAAAGGTAGATAACTGTGAAATGGGTTCACATACAAGCATCAAAGTCATTAAGTATTGTTTGCTCCTTTTTTGATAGAAAAATGTTATTCTGTGATGTTCCACTGACACAATTTTGGTTTTTCCTTTGAAGAATTAGATCTGGTAGCAATATGTTCTATTGTGACACAACCATGTTTATATGTATGGATTCTGTAATTTTTTTACATAGATATTTCATAATCATAGGAAACAAGAGAGATTAGATTATTATAATTAGCGACTTTGTAAGTAATAAGTGTCTTAAGTACTAAGCTATTTTTTGATTCCAAAGTATTTGTTACCTGCTGCCTTTTGTTAATCGTATTCTAGATTTTTCTGAACCATCTTGGGGTGCTGGATTCCTGGTGTCAATAAAAAATAATTAACAGGGAAATTCCTTTCCCTCATGTGACAGAGCTTAGGAATTTATTTCTTATCTTCCTCAGAGGCCTGGCATTTAATTACCAGCAAGAAAGATTATCATTCAAAAGAAGCTTGATAGAATTTGGAAAGTTTCTTGGGCTCTGATCAATTTAATTAAAACACTAGATTTTAAAACTTATTTCCACTTGCTTCATGGTTTTGTTATGTACTGTGAGGCACACAAACTAGGAAATTAGAAGAAATAAAATATGGCTGTTTTCCATTTACTTGGTAGAGTTATTGCTCTATAGTGCTTTGTGTTATTATGGAATGCAGCAGTTTGTCATTGTTGATATTAATTAAAATAGATTAACATTCAATGGCTAAATGATTCAGTGTTGTTAGTCAAGTGATTTAGCACAACTTATTGTTTCAGAAAAGTTGTGAAATTGTATTAGCAGAGGATAGAGTGGGTAGAATTTATATGTAGGTATCCCCAGGTAATAAAATTTGAAGTGACTTAATCTGAACTTAACTCATGAATATAACTTCAACAAATGTGTCTTGAGTATGTGCATATGTGTGTGATTTTTTTAAATGAAATTTATTTTTTGCTGAAACCTTTTTGATATGTCTGTATATGATATATATGTGTACATACATGGTATTTGACTCTGTCTCCATATATCTATTTTTTTTTTAAAGTAGGGTTTATTGAGAGGACAGAAAAGCTCCCACAGTGGGAGGGAACCTGAGGGGGTTGCCCTCTACATATATCTTTAGAAGGCAGATAAGTCTCTTGACAGCTTTACAACCAGGGCATTTTGTTTTTGTTTCTGTTTTTTGGAGGATCTGGTAGCCATTCCTTTTATAAACATTTAGGGAGTTCTATCTCCCTGTCACTAGAAGAATTTAACCTAGGTGCTCTTCTCCAAGTTGTAACCATTCACTTGATAGGAGATGAGTAGTTTTATTATTCAGAGAAATAGCAAAGACAAAGGGCTACCTCAGCTGCCAGGGGAATTTGGGGTGAACTATGAAAGAGCTTATAGAAATCGTGCTGTCAATTCCTCTCCTAGGGGTCAGGTTATCCTTTGTCTTGAGGACATGTGTATGGGATGGCTTGGCTATATAAATAATGGTGGAATTTTACTGTTTCTGTGATCTCTTTTTTACAGATTACCTACCATATTGTTCTCTGGGTGTGCATAGTCAATAATAAAACAACTTGCTTTCCTTCCTTCCTTCCTTCCTTCCTTCCTTCCTTCCTTCTTTCCTTTCTTCCCTGTTTCCTTCCTTGTCAGAGTCTTACTCTGTTGCCCAGGCTGGAGTGCAGTGGCATGCTCATGGCCACGGCAGCCTCTCCCTTTTGGGCTCAAACAAACCTTCCGCCTCAGCCTTCCAAGTAGTTGGAACTACAGGTGTGTGCCACCACTCCCAGCTAATTTTTGATTTATTGTAGAGGTCTCGCCAAGTTCCCCAGGCTGGTCTCAAACCCCTGGACTCAGGCAATCCTCTCACCTCTGCCTCCCAAAGTGCTGGGATTACAAGCATGAACCACCACACCTGGCTAAAACTGCTTTCTTTCTTTTCTGCATTTTGTGGAGAGGATTCTGTGTTGGTAGGACTTTATTGTCCCCAACAATATCCACGCACATCATGCAGTTAGGATGTCTGAGGATTTGAAACACACTCTTACTGAGCCTGCACTCGAAATAGGCTCACTAAAGATGCGGTACTGCAAGGCAGAGTGAATTCCACTGGAGAGAAGAGGAAAGCCTTTCCCAAACGTAGTATCTGGGCTAGTCCTGAGAGGATGGGTACCGTCTGGACAGGCAGAGAGAGGGTAAAAGCATTTTGCAAAAATTTGGAACCGGGGGGTGAAGCTACAGAGGCGGAAGAGTGAGGAAGACTGAGAGATGGGGCTGATGACAGGAAGCAGTAGAAACGATGCCAGGTCGCAGAGGGCTTTGAATGCCATTCTAAGGAGTTTACTTTTTTCCCCTAAATCCATGGGAATCTAGGTATTTCTTTGTTTATCCAGTGACTTTATAGGTGGAATTAGTAACAATACAACCAATTTCCAGGAAGATAACTTTGACAAAATAAGCAGAATGGATTGGCTTGGTGAAGACTGGAGAGACCATTGTGCATGCTGTTGTAGTAGTCTAGCGGAAAGGTAGTGAGAGTTTGAGTGAGAATACTGGCTATAAAAATGGAATGAAAGATGTTCAAGAGACATTTTAAAAACAAAAATAGTAGATCTTGAATGTAGATGTTATGTGAGCAGCAAGGAGAAGAAAGGAGCAGAGAAAGACAGTAGCTGTCATCCCCGCAGCAGGGGTTCCCAACCCCCAGGCCACTGATGGGGCCTATTAGAAACCAGCTACACAGCAGGAGGTGTGCAGTGGTCTACCAAGCTAAGCTTCATCTGTATGTATAGCTATTCCCCAATGCTCGCATTACCACCTGAGCCCTGCTTTCCGTCCGATCAGTGACCATATTAGATTCTCAGGAGCACAGCCCCTATTGTGAACTGCACATGTGAGGGGTCGTCTAGGCTGCACCCTCCTTATGAGAATTTAATATCCCTGATGATCTGAGGTGGAGCTGAGGTGGTGATGCTAGTGCTAGGGAGAGGCTGCAAATACAGATTAACATTAACAGTGAGGTTTGACTGCCCATCCTTCTCCCACTCTGCCCATGGAAAAACTGTCTTCCATGAAACCAGTCCCCAACTGTCTTCTATGAAACCAGTCCCTAACGCTGCCAGCAGAGCGTCCACAAGGGGCTGCCCAGTGGGCAGTTAGAAACATGGTCTAGCATTTAGGAAAGAAGTTGAGACCAGAAGTGTAGATTTGGAGGCATCCTCCTCAATGTTACAGTTGAGCCCATGAGTATAGGTGAGACTGTTGGGAGATGGGAGACCCAAGTAGACAGCTTGGAAGATTGACAACCTGATAGTGCAGAAGAGGGGAGGGGGAGGGGCAGGAAAATAGTTAGCAAAGGAACAAGCTGCAAGAGACAAGAAACCAGAAGAAGCAGTGGCCTTGAAATCAGGAGCAAAGAAAGTCTCCAGAAGAGTGTTGAATTAGCTTCAGAGGCTGCAGAAATTAGGGAAGATGGAGGTGAATAGTTTAACTATGCAGTTGCTATTTCATGTGCATGAGAATGACTAGCGACCAGCCAACATCCAGCAGTAGTCATCCTTTTTCTTTTCAGATTTAACAATTGTTATTTTCATACACTAAAGTAACTTTAAATTGTACCCTTCTTATCTATTATTAATAAATAGACAAAAGATGCATCATAGGTAAAGATTGTTGCTTACTGGTGTTCTCTCTCTCTCTCTTTCTCTCTTTCTTTCTCTCTCCCTCTCCCCCCTACATATTCACATCTGGGCCTCTGTTATGATAGACAGCCACGCCTCAGTTTGATGTGCTTTCTCCTCCCATCCAGGATTTCTGTAACCATGTAATGATGTAGTATTATCCTGAGGCCTCCAGAAAAAGTCCAGGAAATAGGATAATTGAAAATGAAGTGTATCTCCTATATAAAATTATATTAGGGTACCTTTCAGTGACCTGCTTGCTGAATCTTTAGGAATTGCTACCATTACAGTGAGAACAAAAGTTTCAGGCCAGGTGTGGTGGCTCACAACTGGAATCCCAGCACATTGGGAGACAGAGGTAGGAGGATTGCTTGAGCCCAGGAGTTCAAGACCAGCCCAGGCAACATAGCAAGACTTAGTCTCTACAAAAATATGTGTGTTTGTTTGTGTGTGTGTACACGCGCCAGGTGTGGTGGCACACACCTATAATCCCAGCTACTTGGGAGGCTGAAGCAAGAAGATTCCTTGAGCCCAGGAGTTGGAGGCTACAGTGAGCTGTGATTGTGCCACTGCATTGCAGCCTGGGCAACACAGTGATACCCTACCCTGACTCAAAAAAGGAAGTTTCTGAGATAGTTACAACAATACAGTCAGCCATGCTGCTAGAAGGTCTTCAGCTGTTCTAACATTGGGTATTTTTGTTCTAGAGTAATGATGCATTTGGGAAACTATTATTTGTCCCCAGAAAATGTTTTGCTTTCCTTTTTTATATAAACTTGCTGTACTTACTAAACTTGATGTGGATTCAGTATCAATAATTTTTTCTGGCTCTGTATCAGTGTTTAAAATAAAAGTCAGGAGAAAGGCATATCACTTAACATAACTGTCTTTCTAGTTAACTACTGGAGTATATTTATTCAGGTAAAGGAGGAGTAATTATAGGGACAATTTTGCTATTCCTAGCACCCGAATGCCTGTGGAGCAATATGTTAATGGAAAGGAAGATCATTAAAATAAGCACTGAAAATAATACATTCATTTCTGGCTAACTCTGGGTGAGCTGCAGCAATGGCTAGAAACATGCATTAGGCACCATTGTTAGCCCAAAAAACAAAACAAAAAAATGCATAAAATGTTTAGGTGTGGTAATCTCAGCACTTTGAGGGACTTAGGCCTCAAGGGATTGATCGCCTGAGGTCAAGAGTTTGAGACCAGCCTGGGCAACATAGACCCGGTCTCTTCAAAAATAAAATATTAAAAATAAAATAAAATAAAAGCATAAAATAGCTACTTTTTTTAATGCCTGTGCTTTAAGATGTACTTAAAGACTCCAGTTTTTTTCGTGATACCATTCTTACTCACATTGATATTTTGTTTTTCATTGAGAAGTGGTAAGGTATATTTTGTGTAAGGTGACTCTGAGATTATAGCTTTGATTTTGTGTTCCTTGTAGCTGCTGGGTGAGCTGATCCTGGACCGCCACAACTTCACCATTATGACAAAATATATCAGCAAGCCAGAGAACCTGAAACTGATGATGAACCTCCTTAGAGATAAAAGTCCCAACATCCAGTTTGAAGCCTTCCATGTTTTTAAGGTAAATTACAAGCTATGGAAATAATGTTATAGATTTTTTAATTTCAGTTTCAAATGACAAACTCCCTGCTTTTTACTCTCCTTTATACATGAGAGAAAAGGAAGTAAGCAGTCTTTCTGTTTTGTATGATTTAGATGACATTTTAGAGTTCTTTTAATGAATGTTCATTTGTTTCTAAAAGGTTTGCTAACCAACTCACACATCTTCATATTTTCATTTCCTTTTTTTTTTTAACTGAGAAAATGGGTGATACTATTTCCCCCAAATAAGTAAAAAAAATCAGTGATCGAGCTACCCCAAACCCTGAGCGTCAGCTTCTGAATCTCTTGCTTCCCACAAGCACTGTCTCTTGAAATGTTAGATGAAGCCCTGAAAAAAACACACAGGAACTACTCACTTTATTACTGTATTAGAAATATTTTTTACAATGCATTGTGCTATGATAGAAGAGTAGCTCCATAACATCTGTTTTTTTCTTTCTAATTTTTAAATATAAGTCATAAAATCACCTCCCAGAAATTTTGGATGATAGAATAAAAAAGCAAGTAGAGTAGGTGGGAGAATGCCAATGTAATTCCATACTCCTAACCTAACTATTGTAAACAGTTTAGTATATTTTATTTTCCTGTGCAGATATTTGAGGTTTTTTTTCCTACAGCTGTATTCACATTGTACAAACAGTTGATACCCTAATTTTATAACTTAATGCTATGCCATAAGTAAACATTTTCATTATTGTTATATATGGTGGGTACAGCCAGCAGTTTTATTGGCATTGTAGATTATCATTGGGTATATTTCTTCTAGTTTGCTTAAACAGTTCTATGTCATTGATATTTAGGTTGTTTTCATTTGTTCTATTATACGTAATACTGCAGTGTGCATTTTATGTATCTGACTTTTTTTTATCATTAGGATTATTTTCTTATGATAGATACCTAGAGTAGAAATAAGAATTCAGTGAACTCTGATGTTTTTTGGCCTTTATAATGTGTATTCAGTGATAGAATATATAGATCCATAAATAGGAAGCATGGCAGTTTGTAAGGTAATTATTGCTTTGAGTGGTAATAAAATTTTAGTTGATCTTTCAGCTAACAGATATTTATTTTCCAAAAAGCCACTGGAGCAGTTAAAATCCTGAATTAATTTATAAACTGCATTCAATTTCATTTGAAATCTCAACAGGATTTTTCCTGGAATCTGACAAGTTGATTCTAAAATTTGTGTGGTAAAACCATGGCTTATGGTTATCTGTGGAAGTTTTGAAGAATGAGGTAGGAGCATTCACCCCACCAGATATTAAGACTTATTATGGATTGACAGTAAATGAAGACAGTATTGTATTGACTTAGAGATATATAGAGCAACAAAACAGAGTAAAGGGCCCAAAAATAAACCTACACCAATGTGAAGCTTGATATTGATAATGTAGGGATTACAAATCAATAAATACTTCTTGGATAATGGGTTATCCATGTAGAGTACCCTACACTCCACTATACACAGAAATAAATTCTAGGTAAAGATCTGTACTTGAAAACCCAAATTGTTTAACTTTTAGAAGAGAAATATGTTGTCTTTATTATGTTGGGGTGGGAAGAATTCCTTTAAAAATAAAAAAAAATTGCAAACTATAGTAGAAAATACTAATGTGTAACTACATTAAAATTTAAAACTTCTGTTCAAAATGTCTAAGACATCATAAGCAAAGTGAACAGCTAGGATAGAATGTGACATATATAAGTGACAAATCATGAAGAAAAAGATGAAAGGAAAACAGGAAAAGGATACAAGTTGGTAGTTTTCATATGCGGAAACCTGACTGGCCAATAAATGGGTGAAGATGCACATCCAACTTGTAATTGTGGAAATGGCCATTAAAATATCAATGAGACACCATTTTACATTCTTCATATTGGCAAAAATGCTTGAGTCTGACAATATCACATTTGTGTAAGGTTAGAGAGCAGTGGGAACTGTCATACACGGTATAAATTGGTACAACCACTTTGGGGAGTTTAGCTTTATTCTGGATCACAGAATTGAAAGTGTGAATACCCTTAAACTCTGAAATCCATTTCTAGGCAATTTCCTAGAGAAATTATGGTCATGGGCATAAAGAGTCAAGTACAGTAAGTCCTCACTTTACTTCATCCATAGATTCTTGGAAACTGGGACTTTAAGCCAAACGGTGTATAACAAAATGTTTCTTTCCTCATCAACCTTATAATGAAACAATGTTGTTTGAGGACCTGCTGTACATTGTCAATTTCCAAGAACCCGTGATTACATTAAGAGAGGACTTACTACCCAAAGATGTTTATCACAACATTGTTTACAATGGGAAAAAACATAAGTGGACATCAGTGGGAAACTGGGAAAATAAATTGTGCTATATTCGTACAATAGCACTATCATAATGGGTTAAAATAGAGCTATGTGGATCAGTGTGGCTACATCTCAGAGACATTTTATTGAGTGGAATAAGCAAATGTGAAAAAGATGTCATTTATTTAAAGTTTGAAAATAAGCCAGGCTTGGTGACTCAGAGCCTGTAATCCCGCGCTTTGGGAGGCTAAGGTAGTGGTTTGCCTGAGCCTGCAGGTTCGAGACCCGCCTGGGCAACTTGGCCAGAACTCATCTCTACAATAAATCAAAAATTAGCCGGGCATGGTGGCACACTCCTATAGTTCCAGCTACTTGGAAGGCTGAAGCGGAAGGATTGCCGGAGCCCAGCATGTCAAGGTTGCGGTGGCCGGGAGCATGCCACTGCACTCCAGTCTGGGCGACAGAGTGAGACTCCAACTCAAAAGAAGAAAATAAATAAAAAATAAAGTTTGAAAACATGCAAAATAATACCATATGTGAATTCATACATATGCAGTTGTAGTCTAAAAACATGCATGAGATTGGCAAATACCAAATTCAGGATATTGGTCAACTCAGGAGAGGGTAGGGAAGAGAATGAATGATGCTGTGTAGAAGTGTGCAATAACCTTCTATTATATTAGTGATGTTTTATTTTATTTTAAAAAATCTTAAGGCAAGAATGGCAAAAATGTTAAATCTTGGTAGAGCTGATGGTAGGAACATGAAGTCTGATACATTATTCCTTGTACTCTTCTCTGTGTTGAAATTATTTCATAAAAAGTAAATAAACTGAAGGAAACAAAAATAAGAGTGCTGTAGGACTGGAAACTGCCTACATAATAAAAACAACAGACCTCACAACCCTGGGACTGAAGGAATTATAGAAGGATGTGTGTCATGTCATTTAGCCCCCACAGAACTTTAAGTATTACTCTAGATCAGAAAAAACTTTATATAATTTTGTATAAAAAGTACCACATAATAGAAGGATTCAGTGGGTGGCAAAATAAAAATAACCTATTTCCATCCTCTGGGAAGATCAGAATTTGGATCACCTCATCATTGGACAGAGTAGGTACATTTAAAAATAGTTGACCACTTGTTTACTTGTATGTGTATAAATTGGCCTACCCCGTACCTCAGCTATGTTCTTTCCACTGAAGTGTGAACTAAATTGTTTATTTGCCAAAAATATTGTTATTTAGAAAAAAGTAACAGCTAAGTCCTAGAATTTTTGTTGTTGTTGTTGGAGTCTTACTCTGTAGCCCAGGCTGGAGTGCAGTGGCTCCATAAAGGCTACCACAGCCTCGACCTGCTGGGCTCAAACTATCCCTCTGCCTCAGTCATCTAAGTAGCTGGGACTGCAGGCACCCTGCTAAATTTTTGATTTATTATAGAGACGAGGTCTCACTATGTTGCCTAGACTGATCTTGGATTCCTGAGCTCAGGCAATCCTCTGTCCTCAGCCTCCCAAAGTGCTGAGATTACAGGCATGAGCCACTGCACCTGACCCTAGAATTTTTAAGTTGCTTTTCCATATAATTTTGAAGTAAATGCCTAGTTTCCTACCTAATTTCCACAATAGTGTGAAAAAATTGTATATCCTAAAGACTCGAATTTCAAAATACCAAAAGCAACCATAATAACAACAGTGTTGGTAAAATTTTAACATTCTGTAGCCCACAGAGCACTTTCCCTGACAAAATTTTATATTATCCTCACCTCATCTGTGAAGTCAGGCCAGTGTGGTCTCCTCATTTCGTTGGTGAGGAAACTGCCTCTGTGAGAAATTAAGTGACAAACCAGAACCTGCACAGACCTGGCCATCTTCTGCCTCCAAGTCCTGTGTTTTTCTTCTATGTATCTCCACATACATGTGGGCAGCTGAGGCTGGTAGATTACAAATGGCAAAGTACCTTTTTTCTGGACTTTGTTTGTGTTGTAGAAGCTCTTTGAGAACAGATATTCTTGTCTGATTTTTTTTTCCCTCTGCTGTATCACCTAGCACCTAGAAGTGTCCCTGGCACATTGTATTTATTAAATATTTAATTAATGAATGAATAAGTGAATTAATGTGTATGTAAGGAAAGGAAACTAAGAACATTTGTGCCTCTGAACCAGATAAGGCTGCCAAGTAAAATACAGGACGCCCAGTTTGTTAGCTCAAGAAAACGAGCAGATAAGAAAAGAGAGACTGAAAATGGGTAACTCAATGGCAACACAGGTTTATTCCAAGGAGGAGACCCTGGCAGGGCGGGGATAGTCCAGGAAACTGAAGCCTTCTACCGCTTATAGGCTAGGGCAGTTATAGGGCCTGGGGGGAAAATTTTTGTGGTTGGCGTTGCTAGGGGGTAACTAAGGCTTGTGGTTAAGTAAGTTGAGAGGAAGCCTTGTGGTTAGGCTAGGTGTTAGACAGGATGCGTTGCAGCTTAGTCTAGTTGATAATTTTCCATCCCGGGCAGCTAGCAAAGTGACAGGGTTGTTTAAGATGGTGTTACCTGGGCTAACACAGTTAAACTTGAAACTCAGATTTAACTGGGCATCTTATTTCTCTTTGCTAAATCTGGTAACTCTAAACTGGAGAGACATATCAGTTTTCAAATATCTGGATGAACAGAGCCCTGGGTAATAACACAGTATTGGTTTTTTAAAAATCCTTTCTAAGAAATGTTTGACAGGCATTATAATGTTAAATAGAGCTGTTCTAATTGGAGACTATTTAGACCCTTCCTTTCAAGCATACTCCATTCAGAACCTTGTGGATCTGGAGGTGTGCAGGTGGTCTCACCTGGGAAGTCTTGATCCACATTTGCACGTGAGGCTGGGAGGGTGAGGCAGAGAGCATGTGTGCATCACACTCACCCATAGCCCACTGGTGAACCTGAAGGTCTCTGGAGACAGCAGCCCATAAAAAGGGTTCCGAATGGCCATACTGGCTAATAGCTCAATGAAGACCTGTGAAGGAAAAAAAAAAAGAACTGAGAAATGACGGCACAAAGAGAAAAATCCAGGGAGAACAAGTGATCAGTGAGTAGAGACTTCAGAGGCACAAAGAAGTTGGCATTTTCTTCAACTCCAGTCAGACTTCATTGGGATAGAGTTGATGTTGACAATTCTAGGAATCTTGAGATTGGCCATCTTGTCAATCTTGTAAGATCCCTAGGAAAGAAGATTCCACAATTCCTCTGAGGGACTTACCTGAAGGAGAGGATACAGGACAGAGAGGCCAAAAAGAAGAGCCACGTGATTTGGAAAATAAGAGCTATGTGGAGAGATTTAAAATACAAATATACCAAAAAAAAGATCGACAGAGAAATATAACAGTGGTACTTGAGGACAGAGCACACCTTTCAAAGACGATCATAGCTCAAGCCAAAAGCAGGTATTTCCACATGGAGGCTGAGAAGAATGACTATAAATAAAGCTTGTTTCCTGGGGATGGGGGCTCTTGATGTTGGAATTAGTTATTAAGAATGGTTATAGAGTCACCTTTCCAGGGCATTCCATGGGGGAAAAAGATTCTTGTTTGCCCAGAATTACTAGTTGGGTTGTGTCTGAAGTTGAAAGATGAATTAGCTAAGTTCTTGAGATCCCTCTCAGTTTTGAGAATCTTCTCTTTCTATAGTTGACTATGTTAAGTGTGTTAGAAATATGAATTATCTTTTTACGGTATTACTAAGGGAAATGCCAGTACATTCTTTCTTTGGTTAGAGGATAATTGCATTTTTCTAAGATTTTACCCAATATTATGTTGAATAGTTTAGCTTTTCTCATTTTGCATTGGTTGTTGTACTACAGTAGTAATATAATGGAGGAGAAATCATTTTTACTATAGAAAATAATTGCAAATAATCATAATTTAAAGAATGTCTTTTAAACCATAATAAAACTTTAAAATAGTTAAAATGAGCTATTGGACTCAAGTATGAATTTTAATAACCTACATCTGCTTGGCAGTAAACATTTGGGAAGGCAATTACTATTATATGTGCCTCTGTAGTGATTTCTTGTTCAAGGAAGTAGCAATTACAATTTAATAAGCAGTTACTGTGTGCAAGAGACTCTAAACCTTTTACAAGAGACTCATTTAATACTTTTAAAACTCAAAAAAAGCCAGGCGTGGTGCTCACGCCTATAATCCCAGCACTTTGGGAAGCTGAGGTGAGAGGATTGCCTGAACCCATGGGTTCAAGTGCAGCTTGGGCAACTTGGCGAGACCTCATCTCTACAATAAATTTTTAAAAATTAGCTGGGCATGGTGGCATACGCCCATAGTTCCATGGGAGGCTGAAGCGAAGGATTGCCTGAGCCCAACAGGTCGGGGCTGCGGTGGCAATGAGCATGCCACTGTACACTCCAGCCTGGGCGACAGTGAGACTCCAAATCAAAAAACAAAAAACACCCAAAAAACCCCAGTAAAGTTTTGTCCACAAAAAGGATGAAAGCACAGATACATGCTTATAATGTTGATTAACCTTGAAAGCATTATGCTAAATGAAAGAAGCCAATCACAGAAACCACATATTTTAAGATTCCATTTACGTAAATGTCTAGAACAGGCAAATCTCTAGAGGCAGAAAGTAGATTAGTGGTTGCTTACAGTTGCGGGGGAGGGTGACCACTAATGGGTACAGGAGTTCTTTGTGGGGTGATAAAACATTCTAACATTGATTTTGGTGATGATGTCACAATTCTGTGACTATACAAAAAAAAAAAAAAACCACTGAAATGCATACTTTAAATGAGTAAACTGTATATGAATTGTGTCTCAATAAAGCTATTTTTAAAAACTTTTTAAAAACCCAGTAAAATACAGGTTATCACTAGACTATATTCTTTCTACAAAACAGCCTATAAGCTTGAATTGTTCAATTTAAGTTAATGTATTCTCTATCGCTAAGGAAGTTTCCAGACAACTTATATCTGGCTGTCAAAAGGCAATATGAAGATGCTGAAAAAACTTTGGCAAGAAACACGTTCCCACTTCTTTGACTCACAAGTTTACTTACAAGTTTTAAAGATGAGAACTGTGTGACCATAGCTTTCCATCAGACCCCCTTTTCCTTCCTTGCCCTTACCTTTAGATAAACACTAAGGAACATCTGAACCCCCAGTCCATCCTGCCACACCTGGAGAGGGTGGAGCCAGGGACAGCGCTTAGCTGCATTCGCTGGTAGAGGCACGAGGCACAGCCCCAGAGGTGCATGGCTGGCTGCCTGGTGGCCAAGGATCCTGCTTTCACTTCTCTAAGCCTCTCTTAGAGATGGGGGGAAAATAGTACCTTCCTCCCAGAGGTGTTGTCATGTCAAAAGAATATAATAAGTATAAAGTGTTTAGCACAATGTCCAGTGCATAGCAAGGACTCAGCAGACCATGTCTATTACCACAGCCCTGACTATACTTTTTAAATGGTGATTGTGTCACTTAATGTAAGAAGAATCTATAAGTGCATATATATATATATATATATATATATATATATATATATATATATATGTATTTGAGTTGGAATCTCACTCTGTCACCCAGGCTGGAGTGTAGTGGCACACTCCCAGCCACTGCAGCCTCAACTTGCTAGGCTCAGGCAGTCCTTCTGCCTCAGCCTTCCAAGTAGCCGGAACTACAGGTGCGCGCTACCACGCCCAGCTAATTTTTTGATTTATTGTAGAGATGAGGTCTCACTATATTGTCCAGGCTGGTCCAGAACCCCTGGGCTCAGGCAGTCCTCTCACCTCGGCTTCCCAAAGTGCTGGTAGTACAGGCTTGAGCCACCACGCCCGGCCTAAAATAAAAAACATATTATTAGGTGAAAAAGCAGGTTACAAACCATTACATACAGAATGCAAGCCCAGTTTAAAAATATATATTTTTATAAATAGCTGTGTGTACAGGAAAAGATGCTGAAGGACTCACATCAAATATTTGCAGTGGTTATCTTTGAGTGGAGGCATCACAGAAGTGATTTTTCATTTTACCCCTTTGTGCTTTTATTATTTCCCTAGTTTTCCACATATGTCACATGTGTCATCAGAATGATGATAAGAATGGTGGCAGTGAGAAGGACTTCAGGAGAGTCCAGGGATTTTTGAGCATCCTGTGCTGGCCTCCACCACCCTCACTTCCTTCTAGGGTTTTTATTCCTCTGTTGATGTACACTGGAGTCCAGCCTTATCCTGTTGTGGCCCATTAGTGCTCGAAGACACCAAACCAGCTTGCAGGTTCAGGGATTGTGTCCTTCTTTCTTAAACAGGAAAAAAGTTAACAGTGTCTGATCAGTATTGACAAGTATTATTTCAAAATATTCAAAATATTTTGCTACTGAGATTTATATTTGATTTGAGTATATGTTCATTTGAATAAGAATATGGTTGTCTCATTTTACACTTCCATGGAATGGAATTTTGCTTAGAGTAACAGTACAAAGTCTTTTGGGTTTACAGCATGCGTTGAAGACAGTAAGGTCAGCAAAGCAGAAGACTAACCACCCAATACCTGGTCTGACTCAAATCCCTCTTGGCAAAGTAGACCGTGAATGAAATTAATGGATATATGGGTAGGACACAGTTTTTTCATTGTTCATAAAAGCATTTGGGTTTAAAATGGAGAGTACAATATTTTTGGTCTTGTAAACTAAAAATATTTGAGTTGTGGTTGTATTTGCCTTCCTCTTGCCATGGCTGAGACCTCCATAAATCACATTTCTGAGACATGTTATATAAACTAAGGAGTAAGACTGCATTCAAAAAAGAAGTCATGGGTAGTTTTATTTGTTGAATTTGTTTTGGGGTGATTTGTAAATCATATTTTTTAAAAATGGGGATAGCAGAGAGAACTATAAGTTATCTATACTGGACATAATACTCAAAAGATTTGGTTCCCCATACCTTGAATTAGAATTGCATTCCTAGGCTGGGCTTGGTGGCTCACACCTATAATTCTGGCACTTTGGAAAGCCAAGGTGGAGGATTGCTTGAGCCCAGGAGTTCACAACTAGCCTAGGCCACTTAGCGAGACCCTGTCTCTACAATAAGAATGAAAAATTATCTGGATGTGGTGGCGCATACCTGTAGTCCCTGCTACCCTGGGATACTAAGGTGGAAAGATCTCCTGAGCCCAGGAGGCTGAGACTGTGGGAGTCATAGGAGCTGTGATTGTGCCACTGCACTCCAGCCTGGGCACCAGAGTAAGAAGCTGACTGGAAAAAAAAGTGCATTCCTTATGATCTGCTCTTCAGCTCAAGTCTTGCCGAGGGCCCCTGCGTGCCCCAGCCGCCCCAGGGGAATCCTGCACTGTTGCGTTTTATTGCATTTGTTGCCTCTAGTCAGCAGTCACCTTTAGAGGCAGCAGAGTTGAGGAGCCATAGCAAGTAAACATAAGGAAAGATTTTACACTGGAAAACAAACAACATTTTCCGGAGGTTTAAGGTACAGTGTATGGATTCAGTGGCGTTGAACCAGTGATGCCTGTCTGTAGATCCAGTGCCTTGTATATTTATTTTGGTTTGAAACATAACCTTAGTTTGTCTGTTATATTTAATCTTTTTTTTTTTTTTTGGAAAGACTCTTGAGTTATTTATGTAGTTCCCACAGAAATGCCACAATTTTTAGCTGAAACTTCACAGCAACTCCCTTGTCAGCAAATGGTACACAGAGGAGACACACCTTTGGCTCATGTGCGTGATTTCTCACCATACCAACAGGGATTATATAAACATCTGTTTATATAATAAACAATGTAAACAAGCCTGTCTTCTTAAAAGATATGTAATCTTAGTTTATTGTTGTAAAATTCACAGAACTCAGAATTCTGCATTTTAAAGTATATAAATTTGTGCCAGGTATCGTGGCTCACACCTGTAATCTCAGCACTTTGAGAGATGGAAGTGAGAGAATTGCCTGAGTCTAGGGGTTCAAGGCCAGCCTGAGCAACGTGGTGAGACCTTGTCTCTACCATAAATCAAAAAATTAAATGGGCATGGTGGCGCACGCCTGAGGCTGAGGCAGAAGGATTGCCTGAGCCCAGTGTGCTGAGGTGGGGGTTGCCATGAACATGCCACTGCACTCCAGCCTGGGTGACAGAGTGAGACTCCAATTAAAAAAAAAAAGTATACAAATTCAGTGATGTTTAGTATATTTACAATGTTGTTGAACCAACACCAAATATAGTTCCAGAAGAAAGACCTGCACTCATTAAGCAAACACTACGTTTTTCCCTTACCCCCAGCCTCTGGCAACCACTGATCTGCTTTCTGGCACTACGGATCTGCCTATTCTAGGTATTTCATATAAATGGAATTATATAATATGTGGCCTTTGTGTCTGGTTTCTTTCATGAGTATGTTGTTTTCAAGCTTCGTTTCTGTTGTAGCATAATCCACCAGTACTTCATTCCTTTCAATAGCCACATAGTAGTCCTTGCATGACTATACCATGTTTTGTGTACTGTTCATCAATTGATGGACATTTGTGTTTTTCCATCTTTTGGCTACTTTGGATAGAGCTGCTATGAACAAATACAACTTTTTGTTTGAACAAATGTTTTCCGTTTCCAGGAAGGAAACAGTCATTTGGTAATTAAATGTTTAACTTATTGAGGACCAGCCAGCCAGTTTTCTTCAGAGGCTGTAGCATTTTATATTCCCACCAGCAATGAGTGGGCTCCAGTTTCTTCCTTTCTTTGAAACACTGTTATTGTCAGATTACGCAATCTGTTGTTGCAGACATCCTAGTAGGTATAAAGTATCTCATGGTGGTTTTAATTTGTATCTCCCTAATGACTAATGGTTTTGGGGAGTTTTTTCATGTGCTTATTGGCCACTTGTGTATCTTCTTTGGATACATGTCTGTTCAAGTCCTTTTTTCCTTTTCAAAATGAGCTATTTGTTTTTTTGGTGGTGGTTTTAATATTACTCTATATCTTCCGGATATAAGATATTGATCAGATACATGATTTGCAGGTATCTTCTCACATTCTCTGTGTTGTCTTTTTACTCTCTTGATAGTGTTCCTTTGATACACAAAAGTATTAAATTTTGATGAAGTTCCATTTATCCATTTTTTCTTGTGTTGCTTGTGTTTTTGGTGTCATATCTAAGAAACCACTGACAAATCCAAAATTATGAAGGTATACCCTATGTTTTCCTCTGAAAGTTTCATTAGCGCTTACATTTAGGTCTTGGATTGATTTTGATTATTTTTATTTCTGGTATAAGATAAGGGCTTAACTTCATTCTTTTACAATAGATTTTCAGTTGCTCCATGTTGAGTGCTTTTATTATGAAAGGGTGTTGGATTCTGTCAAACCTTTCTTCTGTATCAGTTGAGAAGATCATGCGTTTTTCCTTTATTCTATTAATGTTGCATAATTGTGTTCATTTTCTGAGGCTGCCATAACCACAGACTGAGTGGTTTAAAGCAACAAGAATTTATTCTCTCACAGTTCTGGAAGCCAGGAGTCCAAAATTGAGATGTCAGCCTACTGGTTCCTTTTGCGGGCTCTCAGGAAGAACCTTCCCATGCCTCTCTCATGGCTTCTGGTGGTTGCCAACAACCCTTGATGTTCCTTGACTTATAGAAGCATCATTTCCATCTCTGTTTCCACCTTCACATGGTGTTCTCCTGCCTTTACCTGTATATATCTCTGTGTCCAAAGTTCACCCTAATCCAGTATAACCTCCTCTTAACTTGAGTACATCTGTAAAGTTCCTATTTCCAAATAAAGTCACATGTACAGATACTGGGAGTCAGGACTTGAACAAATGTCTTGGGGAACACAGTTCAACCTGGTATGTGTGGTGTCTTATGTTGACTGACTTTCTTACGTTGAACCACCCTTGTCTTTCTAGAATAAATCCCGCTTGGTCATGGTGTGTAATCCTTTTAATATGCTGCTGGATTTGGTATGCTGGTATTTTGTTGAGGATTTTTGCACTTTATTCATAAAGGATATTGGCCTGTAGTTTTCCTGTGTTGTCTTTGTCTAGCTTTTTTAAATCGAGATAATGCTGGCCTCAGAGTGAGACAGGAAAAGTTCCCTTCTCTTCTACTTTTTGGGATATTTAGAGAAAAATTGGTGTTAATTGTTTAAATGTTTGGTGGAATTTACCAGTGAAACCATCTAGTTCTGATCTTTTTTTGTTGGGAGTTTTTGATTACTGATATGATCTCTTTACTTGATATAGGTCTCTTCAGATTTTCTATTTCTTCTTGAGTCAGTTGTTGGGTAGTTTGTGTGTTTCTAGGAATTTGGCCATGTTATCACCTAGGTTATCAAATTTGTTGGTGCACATTTGTTCATAGCATTATCTTATAATTCCTTGTTATTTCTATAAGGTCACTAGTAATGTTCCTACTTTTATTTTTGATTTTAGTAATTTGAATCTTCTTTTTTCTGAGTCAATCTAGCTAAAGATTTATCCATTTTGTTGATCTTTTCAAAGACCCAACTTTTGATCTCATTGAGTCTATCTTGTTTTTCTGTCCTCTATTTTGTTTATAACTGCTCTGATCTTAATTATGTTCTTCATTATGTTGCTTTGGTTTTATTTGCTTTTCTTTTTCTAGCCCCTCAGGTATAAAGTTAGGTTAGGTTACAGAGCTGAGATCTTTCTCTTTTTTTTTGAGTCAGATCTCACTCTGTTGTCCAGGCTGGAGAGCAGTGGCACGCTCACAGCCTCCGCAGCCTCGACCTTCTGGGCTCAGGTGCTCCTTTTGTCTCAGCCTTCTGAGTAGCTGGAACTACAGGTGCATGCCACCATGCCTGGCTAATTTTTTTTGTAGAAATGAGCTAATTAATTGTAGAGATGAGGTCTTGCTAAGTTGCCCAGGCTGGTCTCGAACCCATGAGCTCAGGCAATCCTGTCACCTCAGCCTCCCAAAGTGCTGGGATTATAGGTGTGAGCCACTATGCCCAACCGCGGTTGCTGTCTTTCTGTCTTTCTTGTTTTTTTTTTTTTTTTTTAGTTGGAGTCTCACTCCTTCACCCGGGCTGGAGTACAGTGTCATGCACACTCATAGCCACTCCAGCGTCGACCTTCTGGGCTCTAGTGATCCTTCCACCTCAGCCTTCTGAGTAGCTGGAACTACAGACATGCATTACCATGCCCGACTATTTTAATTTTATCGTAGAGACGGGGTCTCGCCAAGTTGCCCGGGCTGGTCTCAAACATGCGGGCTCAGGCAATCCAGGCCTTGGCCTCCCAAAGTGCTGGGATTACAGGGTGAGCCACCGAGCCCAGACTTTCTTTTTTAATATAGGCATTTATAGCTATCAGTTTTTGGTGCATCCCGTGAGTCTTGGTATGTTGTGCTTTTGTTTTCATACTCTCAAAGAAGTATTTTGTTTTCATTTGTCTCTAATTTCCTGCTTTCTTTGTCCCTGTGGTTGATTAAGAAGAGCTGAGAATACTTTATAACCCAGAAGGTCGAAGGTCAGTTCCTTCTTGTCACCTCATGGCTGTAGGCCCACCAAGTAGAAGTTTGAGAAATCCTTTTCCTTCCCTGGCCTGGTGGAAGGACAGGCTCCTGGTCTGTTGGGCAGTGAGGGCTACTAAGAAACAGTCTGTTGTGAGCCACTAGTGAACACAAGGATGTGCAGTGTTCCCAGAGAGTGCTCTGCACTCCTTAGTGCCTGCAGAGAGTGGGAGTCCAAGACCTTTGATGGAAAGAACAGAAGCATGAAGAACTAATATATCATATTTATGGCATGTATATACAATTTCAGAAATAAATTGGTCAGATGAGCTGAGTATCAGAGATGTATGGGTTTGGGTTTCCAGTTCTGCATCTCACCTGGCAAAATGTCACATATTCCTCAGTTCTCAGAACAGGTGTCCTGGATTTAATCCCAGCTTTAGGCCTTGCTAGCTCTGTGAGCTTGGCAAGAACAGTGATAATAACAGCTGATACCTCCTCAGTAGTGCCTGCTGAGTGCCACACAACGACCTGAATGCATGAGTCGGAATGCCTGTAGTATTCTCCTGAAGCTTCACAGTTACCTAGTGGCACAGAGCTACTGTTGTCACCCCACTTTCCAGATGAAGAAACTGAGGTCACGAGAGGTAAATAAGTTTTGTTAGGATTTGGACCCAGGCAGTGTACCTCAGAGTCCATGCTGTTAACCTTAATACTATGAGGTCAAGTTTCTTAACGTTACTAAGCCTCAATTTATTTATTTATCAAGTGAGGATAACAGTTATTATCCTTCAGGACTGTCATGAGGATTAAGTGTTCCCCTGAGTGTGAAGCACTTAACCCAGTGAGTGAAGGTAACCAGCTGGCAGGGTTGTGAACCAGCAGCACAGGGGTATGGTGTGTATACAGTTGGCCAGAGCAAGGTGATAGGGCAGTGACAAGGCCTTGAGTTAAGTTCAGGTGCTTTGCCTCACACCGCGGTAACAGCAGAAGACCTTTCGAAGACTTTCTCCCTGCCTGGCCAGGTAGAAGGCCTCTTGTGTCTAGAAAATGAGACTTTGCTCAGGACGCACTGCGGGCATGTAGGAGAGGTGGAATTGCAACCCAGGTCTAAGGCGTCTTGTGTCTAGAGAGCGAGACCTTGCTTGGGACACACCATCAGCATATAGGGGAGGTGGAATTGGAAACTAGGTCTGAGAGCCAGCTCCTGGGTTCCCACTCACTCACTCTCACCCTCATTGCTGCTCCCACATCTCTGCCCACCTCTCGGCTTTCACCAGGGCAGCTCCATGTTTCTCGAATGCCAGCTCCTGTCACCACCACAGTACACATTCTCTGCCTGACTCACTGCCTTGCAACCTGCCATCAACACCACAGGCCTCCCTTCCAAATGTGGAAATGTGATGTTGTCTCCAGTATTCCCCTCACTGGAACTTACCATCTATGGTAGTTTTCTCCTTCCCACACTTGCTGGGGTGGAGGAACAGTGAGGACTGTGCCATGTGGCCCCTTGCTACATAACCAAGCATTGTCATAGCATGTTCCCTGTGTGCACTGCCTGGCTACAGGGCAAGAGTGCTGGGCAGAGCGGTGCCCAGTGGAGGCAGGAGCCCAGAACATGACACCAGAGGGCTCTGTAGAACTCAGAGACACTTTGATTTGTGTTCTGGTCAATTAGTCATATACATAGCGGCAACTAAGGAGTGTGTCCATTACAAAACAGTGTACCCATCAGTATTAAGGTTTTGAGTTATTGTATCCTGTGATTATGGCCATTGCTGGGTTTATAGCAGGGATGTCCAACCATTTGACTTCCCTGGGCTGCATCGAGTAAGGAGGAATTGTCTGTGCTGCCCATAAATTATATATTATAATTAGTGTATATGCATAATAAGACTTCTTTTATTTTTGATTATTTTTTGTTATAAAGTTTAGAAAAATGAGAACAATATAAAACTAGTGGGAAATTTTACCTTGTTTTTGTAATACTAATCTATCAATGTCTGGTTCAATGGAAGTGGTTGCAATTCTTAGTTCTCAAGGTGCTCATCTGAAATGTTTGTTTGAATTCCGCTCTTTGTAGGCTTCATAATTGAAAACAGCTGCTCACAAATGTATGTGCTGCAAAAAACAATGCCATGAATACAGTATGATTATGAACTTCGAAAACGGAGCTACACATGGAGTCATGAAGAAAATAAACACTAAAAAACACATGTTAAAAGATTTTGTGGTGCCGCATTACTAACTGTCCTAGGCCACATGCCTGATATAGTATGGCTAAGGTATTATCCAGGATTGTGGTGTTCCCTAGGGGTGCACATAAGAATCTTTATGGAACATGATGAGAATACAGAATGCCAGGTGTCCGCCGCACTGCCTAGGTGAAATCTCTGGGAGGTGGGGCCTGAGCAATTGCCATTTTAAAAGGTTGACATACATGAGAAAACAGTGACATTGGTGGCCTCCAGGGAGGGAATGGGAGATGTCCTTTTTGAATTTTGAACCAGGTGGCTTTATTACCTGTTCAAAAAAATAAATTAAAGAAACATATGCGCTCACTCCAATACTGTGTGTTGTTTATGTTTGCATATCTCATAGGAGGGAAAGGGTAAACACGTGCCCAGAGATGGCAGCATGATGTGAGCAGGGAGGGAGGGGAAGGTGAAAGGGGGCGATTTGCTTCCATTTGTGATGTTGTATTTCTTCAAACGATTTGAAGCAAAATGGCAAAAATGACTCTATTTGTGTGGTGAATATATTGCTGTCTCTTATGTTATTTTCTCTTTGCAAGACTTTATAGTTAAATAAACATTTAAAAGTAAAGCAAAGTGAAAAATGTTCAAGGACTGCTCTCATGTGCCCCTAGCTATAGGGAGATTGACAGGAAAGGTGCAGCACAGTCATGCATCGCCTAACCAGAGTCATTTGGAGAAATGCATCATTAGGTGATTTTGGTGTTGTGTGAACATCATAGTGACTAACACGAAGTTACATGGCACAGCCTACTTCACACTGAGGCTTTGTGGTATGACCCATCGCTCCCAGGCTACACACCTGAACAGCTTGTGACTGTACTTTGGTTCACACTGTAGCCAACTGTAACACAGTCATAAGGATTTATGTGTCTAAACAGATCTCAACATAGAAAAGGTACCATAAAATGCTATATGAAAAATAAAAAATGGTGCACCCAGATAGGGCACTTACCATGAATGGAGCTTGCAGGACTAGAAGTTGCTCTGGATGTGTCAGTGAGTGCGTTGTGAATGAATTTGGAGGCCCAGGACATTACTGTACACTACTGTGGATTTGATAAACACTGTGCATTTAGGCTATACTAAATTGATAAAAAGTCTTTTTCTTCCTTAGCTTACTATAACTTTTTTTTGCCTTATACACTTTTTGATTTTTAAAGCCTTTTGACTCTTTTGTAATAACATTTTGCTTGCAACACACACTGTACAGCTATATAAAAATATTTTATTTCATTATATCCTTATTCTGTAAGCTTTTTTCTACTTTTGAAGTGTTTTGTTATTTTTTACTTTTTAAACATCTTTGTTGAAAATGAAGGCACAAACACACACATGAGCCCAGGCCTACACAGGGCCAGGTCATCAACATCGCTGTCTTCCACCTCCACATCTCGTCCCATTAGAAGGTCATCAGGGGCAGTAATGTACATGGAGCTGTCATCTCCTATGAGGATGACAAGGCCTTCTTCTGGAATACCTCCTGAAGGACCTGCCTGAGGCTGTCATAGTAACTTTTTTAAGTAGAAGGAGCATGCTATAAAATAATGATAAAACGTATAGTATAGCCGGGCTCAGTGGCTCATCCTGTAATCCCGTGCTTTGGGAGGCTGAGGTGAGTGGATTGCCTGAGCCTGCAGATTCGAGACCCGGCTAGGCAACTTGGTGAGACTTCATCTCTACAGTAAATGAAAAAATTAGCCGGGCGTGGTAGCGCACGCCTGTAGTTCCAGCTACTTGGAAGGCTGAGGCGGAAGGATCGCCGGAGCCCAGCAGGTCGAGGCTGCGGTGGCCGGGAGCGGCCACTGCACTCCAGTCTGGCCGACAGAGTGAGACTCCAACT
>CAUYQG010292766.1:0-18951 GCA_963574415.1 Tarsius wallacei
ACCACACCTGGCTAATTTTTTTTTATTATTTATTGTAGAGATGAGGTCTCACCAAGTTGCCCAGGCGGGTCTCAAACCCGCGGGCTCAGGCAATCCGCTCACCTCAGCCTCCCAAGGCGCGGGATTACAGGCTGAGCCACCAAGCCCGGCTCTAAAGAGTATTTTAAAAGATCTAGCTAACATTTCAAAACCCCAAAGTTAACACAAAAAACACTAGGTGCCTCTAGAAGAAAAAAAAAAATACCTACAAAGGATAAGAACTAAATTGGCCTCAGATTTATCAATAGAGTGCAGCATTAGAAGACAAACGAACAAGTCATTCAAAATTTTAAGAAAAAGTTATTTTGAAACTAAAACTACATTCCAAACTATCAGTCAAGTGGGGCAATAGAAAATAAAGATATTTTAAGAGTTGTAGGACTCAGTAAGTTTTACTTCCCTATGTGAAAAAAAAAAAAAAAACTCAGAACAGTAAATACTTACAAGGTACTTTTCTTAGCACTTTGCATGTGGCAACTCTTTGAATCTTCACACAACATTATCATTATCCTAATTTCATAGCTGGAGAAATTGTGGCACAGAGAGGTCACACTCTGGCAAAATGAAAAAAGAACTCAAGAGAAAAGGTGCTATAAAATTTAACTCATAGTGCACTATAGAGGAGATCAATGAAAGGAAATCTGAGGCTACAGTTATGCAGTATGTCTAGAAAGCAAGGAACCAATTTAAAGAGAAAGTAAGAGGGCTTGGCAAAGAAGGTCTTCAAGACAGAGAAACAAGTTCAATTACATATATTGTTTAGTTGAGAGCCTGGCAGGTCTAAAAATGCATATGTCTCAGTGGTTACAAACAAACAAAAAAGGAAGCAAGAAATATCGGGGGTCAGGAAGTGGGAAAAAGGGGAAGATAGCTATACAAAACATGCATGGTCCGAAAATAAAGCGAATTTAAAGGTGGCCTAATTTTGAGCAATGGATGGAGTTTAGGGAAAGTAAAAATACATTTACTTTGACTCTTGGAAGAGTATCCCTTAAATTGCACTGGTTCAGTGGCATAGGAATACATTTGTTTTGCAATTAAAAATATTAAATAATCATAATAAATGCTGCTTTTAACTTTTTATTTTTATAATTTATTCTAAGAGGCATAAAAAACTTATCTGTAGTTACTGTAAGACATACACATATTTTAAATCCTGATGATGTAAAAATAATGGTATAGCTAACCAAAAGGAAAGAAAGATGGGATATATAAGGTGCTAGTTTTCTCACCTTTCTTAATGGAGAATTAAGAGATGATGTCTAAAGTTGATGGCTCTACAATACCAAAAGCACAATTCATGAAAGAAATCATTGATAAGCTGGACTTCATTGAAGCTAAAAACTCATCATTGCCTTGCAAAGATATGGTGTGGCCATGTGCTCTTTGAGCAAAGGACAGGCCATGTTACCTGGCTTTGGACCCCTTCCCTATCTTGGGAAGGTGAATATTCTCTTCCTCTCGCTCTCTAATTTACTTTTAAATAAACTATATTTTCTAATCTAAAAACAAAACCTAAAAACTTTGGCTCTGCAAATATGCTCCCAAGAGAATAAGAGGACAAGCCAGGGTCTTGGAGAAAGTACTTGCAAAAAACCTATTTGATAATGGATCGTACCCAAAATATACAAAGAATTCTTAAAACTCAACAAGTAAGAAAGCAAACAATGAAACTGACAAATAGACAAAAGATCTGGACACTTCTTCACCAAACAGGATGTACAAAAAGACGTTCAACATCATATGTCAGTAGGGAATTGCAAATTAAAACAATGAGATACCTATTACAATAAGGAATAGCAATGATATACACTATTAAAAAGATGAACATCTAAAGGTGATAGATCAAGAAGCAGAGGGCTGGGCTCAGTGGCTCAGCCTGTGATCCCAGCGCTTTGGGAGGCCGAGGCAAGTGGATTGCCTGAGCCCGCGGGTTGGAGACCCACCTGGGCAAGTTGGCTAAACCTCGTCTCTACAGTAAATCAAAAACTAGCCAGGCGTGATAGCATGTACCTGTAGTTCCAGCTATTTAGAAGGCTGAGGCGGAAGGATTGCCGGAGCCCAGTAGGTCGAGGCTGCAGTGACCGTGAGTGTGCCACTGCACTCCAGTCTGGGCGAGAGTGAGACTCCAACTCAAAAAAAAAAAAGAAGTAGAGAAGCATATTACTTATAGTTTTGAAGCTACAGATATACAGATAAATGTAAAAAGATATATAATCAGCAATAGTCAACAGGTGAAAGAGAGATGAAAGACTATATGAAGTCACTAAATTCTTTTTTTTTTTTTTTTTGAGTCACCCAGGCTGGAGTGCTGTGGCACCTCCCAGCCACCGCAGCCTTGACCTGCTGTGCTTCGTTTATCTTTCTGCCTCAGCCTTCCAAGTAGCTGGAACTACCGGTGCACGCTACCACACCCAGCTAATTTTTTGATTTATTGTAGAGATGAGGTCTCGACAAGTTGCCCAGGCGGGTCTTGAACCCGCGGGCTCAGGCAATCCACTCACCTCGGCCTCCCAAAGTGCTGGGATTACAGGCTGAGGCACCGAGCCTGGCCTAAATTCTTTATGCATTTTTTTTCTAGTAAAGAGTTCGTTCACACACACTTTCAAAAGTCAAGAATTTAGGTAAAAATAATTCTAGATGAATTTACAGTGGTAATTTCTAGAAGAATTAAAGCAAATTTACTTATTCTTTGGGGCATGGGGGACTGAGAATGAGATGTCTAGAAAGAGACTTGTTTTTACCATGTATCCGTCTGTGTTACTTGGATTTTTTTATAATGTTCATGTAGTGTCTTTATAATTTAAAATGTAATTTTTTAATCATCAGTAATTTTTTAGTTAGGGAAGAAAACAGCTGAAAGATGAAGTTTATGGAAATCTTTCTAGAAGCTTAATAATAGATGTCAATAATAAAGCATCGCTGAAAATGAATTTTTGAATTGTTAAATGCCTTGAAGTTTTTCTCAAATTGCAAATCTCCCTGAGGGTGTTCCTCCAAATCCTACTTATCAGACATACTACTAAGTTCAAATTATAAAATTCTTACCTGTAATTGAAGCCAGCTGCAACCTTTTTGACAAGGACTAATTGCCGATAATGATTTAAGTGCTGTAAATTCACATGCCACAATTGTTTTAAATAAGGGAACCTCTCACAGCTTTCTCTGAAAAGAACTGTTAATCTTTGCTGCTGACTTATCAAATCCTTCAGTCACCTGTTTGCCATCATTTTCATGAGCTGATAACGTGTTTATTAGAGTCATAATGTGCAGGTGGAAGAATAAAGGTCTCATTTGATGGCACTGGAATTTCATCTAACATTTCTATATGGAAAAAGCTGGCACAAGCTTCAGGCTTGGCTTAGCAGAGAACGACAATAAAAGTTGGTGTTATTTTTTTAATTCAAGGCAAATGAAAAGTTAGCATTTGTTTAACGTTAGTAACTTTGGATGATCTAGCTGGGTAAAAGCCATGACCTGTGAGGCTGTCCTTTTAGCCTGCTACAGACCAAAAGTCTCTGGTGCTGAGGCTGCTGGTTTGAACCGCGAAGTCTTCTCTGCACTCTGCCTCCCTGTCTCCCTTTCCTTCTTTTCCCCAACGTTTCCTCAATGTCCCCATGGCTGCTCATTGCTGAGTTTGGGGGCACTAAATTGTTACAACCTCTGATTGTAATTTGGCAGCATATATTCGATAGTTAACACAGCCTTTGACTTTGCAATTCTACCACTAAGAATTTAGCTAAAGAAACTAAGAATGCACCCTGTGCAAGTTTTTAACTACAAGAATGTCGGCCATGGTATTGTTTACAATGATGTGACACTGGGAACATACAAAGGACCAGCAAAGGGGGACTGGTCAGACAACTGAGAGCTTAGACACGGGTAGGATGTGCAGCCCCCTGGGGACATCTGCACCCCATGGTCCCGACAACCACTTACAAGGGTATACTCTCCAGTCAAATGCTTAGGCACTGTCAGCCTCAAATTCATCCTTTGTCAAATGGAAACAACAGTACCTATCTAATCTGGTCATTGGGGGATTCAAAGATCTCAAGAACATGAAATGCTTGGCACGGTGCCTGGTGTGTTGTAAATCCTTGATAAATGCTACTTAATAATTGTAGTGATCATAATGATGATCATAGTCATATTAAACCATAAAAATCATGTTGAAGGAAAAGATGTACTGATGGAAGAAAGCATCCCCATGGGAATTAGTGGGGAAACAAAAAAGTAGCTGTTCTTGACCTCATTAAAGGAATATGTGCATTATAAAAGACTGATTATCAAAGTAAAGTGTTAACAGCGATTATCCCTGAGTGTTAGAGTTGTGGTCATTCTATTTTCTTTTCTCTTTTTTTTTTGAGTTGGAGTCTCACTCTGCCGCCCAGACTGGAGTGCAGTGGCCGCTCCCTGCCACCGCAGACTCGACCTGCTGGGCTCCGGCGATCCTTCCACCTCAGGCTTCCAAGTAGCCGGAACTACAGGCACGCGCTACCACGCCCGGCTAATTTTTTGATTTATTGTAGAGATGAGGTCTCGCCAAGTTGCCCAGGCAGGTCTCGAACCCACGGGCTCAGGCAATCCACTCACTTCAGCCTCCCAAAGCGTGGGATTACAGGCTGAGCCAGACCCTGGCCTCAATTTTCTTTTTGATTCACCGTATGTGAAACTTTCTACAAGGAAAGTATTTTACTTAGTAATTAAGAGCCAAATGATATTTTTAAAAAATACTCCTGCTTTAAATGATTACAGTTCACAGGATTTCAGAACCAGAAGAAACTTTAAGTAGGGTCTACTCCAACCTTGTCAGGATATAACTGCCCCCATGTGACCCTGCAGGGAACAAGCACCAGAACCCAGGGTTCCCTGCGGCCCCACAGTGCAATTGGAATTCGACTCAAGGCATCGTTATCTGGGTATCTCCAAGGAATAAACTTGAAGATCTAGTCTTGGCTCTCTTCTTTTTTCCCAGATACATGGCATAATGCCTAGCACATAGTAGGATCTCAACAAATATTTGTTGAATGAATACATGTACAGATATGAGTCACCTGTGCTCTGAAATGATACACTTACAATGAGCTCCAAAAGCAGCAGTTAATCTTTTGGGGGTATCCAGGAAAGCTTCCTAGGGAGGTAAACAGTTAAATCAAGGTCCCAGGGGATGAGTACGAAAGGGGGAACCCCCCCAAAAAAGGAATTATTATTTTGGATGGTAGGACCCTTATAGTATAGGTTTCCCCCGCTAGGTAAGTGTTCTAGGAACCCATTGGTTTCAGTGTACCAGCTAGCATTGTTGTGAGAAGCTGCATTCAGCTTCAGTGAATTTTGGGGGAGATTCTTTTAACGTGCTTACCCATTTCATGATGGGTGACTTACAAGCACACCTACCCACACCATGTTGAGTTTTCAGCAGTTTTTGACCAAAAACAGCATGAGCCCCAAGATCCCACCTCCCTGTTCACCCAATCTCAACCCGAGCGACTTTCTTTTTGTTTGTTTCCCTGGATGAAAAAAGTCCTCAAAGAGAAATGTTTTGCTGACATGAAAGAGGTGGAACCAAAAACAGCAGAAGCACCAAAAGGCATCAAGATTGATGAGTTGAAAAACTGTTTTGAGCAGTGGAGAAAGTGTCTTGATAGGTGTATGGCATCAAATGGAGAGTACTTTGAAGGTAGCTAAAGTTTAAACATGTAAGAATAAATACACAATTTTAAATAAATAAATCCCAGGTTTTGGGGGTCCCCCTTCGTATAAGAGAGTTCCAGCCCAAGTACACAACCATGGAACTAGAAACATACCATGTGTTTAGGAAGAGGCAATTGTCTGGCAAGACCTAAGTTCTAGGCAAGATACCAAGCAAGGAAAGAACACTGGTAAAGAGGAGTGATCAGAACTGAGTTCCACACTTTCATTTACTTCCAGACCATCTTACCCAGGCCAATTGGTTATTTAGGGGAAATGATTTAAGACAAATTGCTAATAGCTAGTGATGGTTTAATGGGTTTTTCTGTCCAGGTAATATTTGCATTTTCACCCCAGGGCCTCTCTGACTTCACCCATATTCTTGAGAGAATTGTAGGCAATTAGGGCAGGCAGGCAGGAGGGTTCTCAGGCAAGGAGTGTCTCTCCACCCTCAGTAAATCACCTCCCTTGACAGCTGACTGCCCCACCTGCCTACGCCTGGCTGGTGAGACTCTCTATGATAACCCCACATACCTTGCCACCACCAACCCCAAGCCCATCCCCTCCAACCAATGTGCTCTGGGGGACATTTTGATGATGGATTTTTTTCATTTAAAGTGGATCACTTTATTCTTTTCATCTGTTCTTTGCCTCTCATAATTAAGGAGAGGTTGAAAGAGGTTCAACAACAACAACAAAAAATACAGTCACTGCTTTCCAAGACTTGCTTTTGCACCGCTGGTCCTCATTCACAAGAGCTTAAGACGTTACACTTTGTTCTGCTGGAACCCATTATTTCCCTGAGAGACTCGATGTCTGTTTTGATAGGAGCAATTTATCACCCAGGCGAAATCCTACTGCTGTTCGGAAGGCAGGGCCAGGATTTATGAATCCCTTTACCCTGAGAATGAATTTAATTCCCAGGGGTGGAGGTGGTATTAAAAGATTTAGCCTGTTGCACCTGTGGCATCTGAGACGGTGGCTTCTGATGTGAGTGGCACGCCCACCCATCTCGTGCTGTGAATGCCTTCACCTTTCTAAGCATGGAAAAAGCTCAATTAGGGTATGAGATCTAGTTCAGTTGCGTGTAAAACAATGGTTTTACTTAATTCAGAGCAATAAAATTACCTTGCAGAGTATTTTCATTGCATTTTTAGTGTGTATGAGTTTTAAATAACTATTAATTAAAGATACTTTTTCAACGTATCCATTTGAAAGCATCAAACCACATTCTTGCTGTATTGGGGCCAATTCCTTCTTGCAATCACAGTGCCCAGTTTCCCTGCATGTGTTATAGCCCCAGTAAGATGACACAGGACGCACATTGGAATCACATGGGAAACTTTGTAAGCTATTGATGCCTGGGCTCTCACCCAAAAGGGTCCAAGACAATGTCTGGAGTATAGTCTGAGTATCAGGAATTTTTTAAACTTCCCAGGTGACTCTAATGTAAAACCAAGTTTGAAAAAAACTGCTAGAAGATAATTAATTTAATATTTTTGGAACAAGATAGCAGTTTCAAATTAGACATCCTTCTTACAACTGAGCTTATTTTATTTTATTTTATTTTATTTTTTGAGTCAGAGTCTCACTATGTCGCCCAGGCTGGAGTGCAGTGACACACTCACGGCCACCCCAGCGTCGACCTGCTTGGCTCCAGCAAGCCTTCCACTTCAGCCTTCCAAGTAGCCGGAACTACAGATGCACACTACCACACCCAGCTAATTATTTTATTTTATTTTACTGTAGAGACAAGTTCTCGCCAAGTTGCAGGGCTGGTCTCCAACTCGCAGGCTCAGGCAATCCACTTGCCTCAGTCTCCCAAAGTGCTGGGATTACAGGCTGAGCCATTGAGCCCAGCCTGAGCGTCTATTTTAAATGAACCAAGCTTGACTTCCTAAGTGGTTTCATTGATCTAATTAATAATTAGAGAAATATGTCTTACATCATCACGGACAAATGTGTAGTTTACGTAATAAATTGTCTTTACTGTCTTTAAACTTGTGCGCAAGTCAACAACTCTAGCTATTAGCAATACTTTTGCTCCACAGATTGTTTCCAACCCATCAAACAGCTCATTTGCACCACTTCAACTTCACACATCACTTGATATTAGTTCATTGTGCCCAATAATGGTCACTTGTTTTCTGCTCAGACTTCTACCCACATTCTCTGTTCCTCACCCATCACCCACCCACCCAGTCATCCATCCATCCATCCATCCTTCCATCCACTCAACCCTTTGTTAGTAACAGGTATTATAATGGTGAATGAGATAGTTCATGCCTCAGATGAGCTCACAAGCTTGTGTAGAAAGTAAGGCCAAGGTGAGGGGATTGCCTGAGCCCACGAGTTTGAGAACAGCCTGGGCAACTTGGCAAGACCTCATCTCTATAATAAAAATCAAAAACTTAGCTGGGCATGGTAGCGTGCGCCTGTGGTTCTGGCTGCTTGGAAAGCTGAAGCAGAAGGACCGCCTGAGCCCAGCAGGTCGACGCTGGGGTGTCCATGAGTGTGCCACTGCACTCCAGCCTGGGCGACGGAGTGAGACTCCAACTCAAAAAAAGAAAAAAAGAAAGTTAACAGTAATTGTAGAAAAGGGTGAGAAATGTCACACAAAAGGCAAGCTAAGAGTCATAGGGAGCACAAAACAGGCACACTTAATGCTACAACGGGCAGGGAAGACGGTCGTTACCATCACAAGAAAAAGTAAGGCTATTTCTGCAGAGTCACTTATAGCATCACTGAACTCTTAAACTATAGATTGCCAGCTGTATAACACAGGTATAGAAAGAGGCCCAAAATATATAGGGATGACTATTTCTCTTTGCGTCTTTATTCAGTCATTCACCGAAAGGAAATAAATATATGTATTTAACAATTAGGATATTAGTGAAAATATGAAACACCAACAATCATGCAACTTCTGATTTAAATATGTTTCTTGTTTGAGTAGTAACATATGTACAAGACTCTCCATTTTGGTCTGGCTTGTTCCATTGTTCTTTTAAAAGTTCAAAACTTGGCATCCAAGGACACATGTCCACACTGGTAAGGTTGCATACTTAATGGCTGTCACCAGGGTCAAGAATGCTGTGATCTTCCTGGGGCTTCATTTTTAAGTATCGTTGACATTGGGGATTTCTTCACATTAGAAGGTCAGCACATGATAAAGCATGTGCCTATTTTAAGAATGAATGCAGACTATTGGAGAACCAAAGATCAACATTAACATCAAGACTTCTTAGGCAGTAACCTAGGAGAAATACCACCACTGACACAGGACAGAATGGGATGAAGTCACCTTGTCCACACACTTGAAGTGACTGTTTATGGGGCTGCACAAAAAATAAGTGCAAAATAGGATCTAAACAAAAGGATTGTGAGAGGGTCAACTATATAAACAAGGGGGAAGGAGGTCCATGTGGTGTTTTCCTTTCCCTATTTGGAAGGAATTTAGGATCTGATTTTAATTTTGTGGTCTTACAAAATTGGAACTCTAAGGACATTGAAGATAATTTAACCCAATATTAACTTGTAAATGAGAAAACTGAGGCCCAGAGAGGCAAATTCACGATTGAGGCCATGCTTTGAGTAAAGGTCAGGGACAGAACCGAAACACCAGGCTGCTAAATTCCCAGCCCAAGACCTTGCTGCATTGTCACTGAAGATTTACCTAAAACCCCTATGATGACCAAGAACTCTAATGCCCGATACTACCTAAAACCTCTACCTACCATAACCAAGAACTCTAATTTCCAATACCACCTAAAAATCCCTACCGTGGCCAAGAACTCTAATTCCCACTGCTACCTGTGAGCAAACCTACCACTGGTTAACTTAGACGTCAGGTACCAATCTTGGTCTACAGATTTGAGTGTATGAGAAACATAGTTTATCTATTTTTACAGTGACTGATATCATCTCAATGTCTCCTTTCATCCTTCAGAGAATTGCATCAAAGCTCTGGAGCACCTAGTACCAAAACAAAAAGGATCAATGGGGGGTGGGGGAGCGGAGGGGAATGGGAGAGACATCTGTGGTCCTGGCCCTTGGTCACTGTCATCCATCAGTCAGTATATTTTGATATCCACAAAATTATTCTCATTCCATCTGGTCTTATGGGTCAGTTCACGCCAGTAACTGGTATGTGCTTCTGTCCCAGTTATGGCCCCTCTCCAGGTGCGGCAGCCCCCAGGCCTCTCTGGCGACAAGCCAACATTCTGTGCTATGACTTGTTCAACATGTGGGTGAGAGTAGGCACAAGGGGAACCCATGAGGGGTGGCACCAGGCCTGGTCCCCTAAACCTCTATTGAAACAATTTCTCCTGCTGGGACCTGGGAGGCTATATTAAGATTCCTTACCCAGACTCTACCCAGGGAACTCCAAGGGTGACAAGGTGTTTCTGTCATCTAGGAGTGCTTTAGCTACCTAGGGTTTCGTTAGGAACCCTCCATCACCTCCTCCAAAAGAGGACTCGGCACTAACCAAGATATGCGAATGAAGACAGAGCCTTGGGCACCTTTTCAGATCTTGTCTCGTTTCTTCAATCTTTAGAACCGTTATTTAATCTCAGGGCAAAACGAAACAAAAATTGGCTCTGAGCTAGCATTCTTCCAATGTATTGTTCATACCCTGAGTTCTTTTGAAATGTCAAAGCCCAGCTGGGATCGGTGGCTCAGCCTGTAATCCCACGCCTTGGGAGGCTGAGGTGAGTGGATTGCCTGAGCCTGCGGGTTAGAGACCCATCTGGCCAACTTGGTGAGACCTCATCTCTACAATAAATCAAAAAATTAGCCGGGTGTGGTGGCGCGCACCTGTAGTTCCAGCTACTTGGAAGGCTGAGGCGGAAGGATCGCCGGATCCCAGCAGGTCGAGGCTGCGGTGGCCAGGAGCGGCCACTGCACTCCAGTCTGGGCGACGACGGAGTGAGACTCCCACTCAAAAAAAAAAAAAAATTTCAAAGCCAAGAATCGAGCTTCCTTACCTGGATACTGCTTCCTTACCTCTCCCCTGTGGCAATGAATGCTTAGTTTTCCAAAATGGGGAAAGGATGTAGAACACCAGGAAATCCAGGGGCAAGAAGTGTTGAGGAAAAACTCAAATGCCCTTTACCTCACCAAGATCAAAGTGCAACATCACAGTGGGCCCATCCCATTACCTGTTTGACCACCACACCTTCACTCCCAAAACCAGCCAGGTTCCAAATGTCAGCCACACAGGCAAGGCATACTAGAGGATTCACACCAACCATTGCCCCACCAGGGGCAGAATGCAGTCAACTAATGGCCCATCAATAGAATTTTACTCTAAGGTCCGCCACAAAATGACTTCTCCTCACTCGGCTGTGTTACCCTTATCTGTATAAGGCAGAGAGCATGATCTGTTTTGCAGTGTTCTCAAAAGGATTACATTTAGGGGATGAACGCCCTTAGCAAGGTACATGTGTATAATTGGTGCACAATAAATAGCAGCCATTATTTAAATCTTCTGCACCATCATTAACATCCTTTTTAAGGATTGTGAAATTTCCAGCCAGCAGCACTCTGGGTTGACCAGCTGTTGTAGTATCAATGAGAAGACACTAGGTCATAATTTTGGTCATAAAACAGGCCATGTGGAGAAAGATGTGTTTGAAAGAAGCCTATATTTATAAGATTATCTAGAAAATGTGAACAATAGCTAACCAAAGCAATTTGGCAAGGTTTTAAATGACTCAGGCCATTCCCATTTCTAGAAAAACAACTCAAATCACTTTGTTTCAACCACAACTGAGAATGCAGCACAATCGCTATGAGTTGTAGTCCAGGATACACACTGTGCAGACCAGGCGTTTCCATCACCTTCCCTGATGGTCATGATGATTCAGCACATGCTCCAGTGATTCTTATAGACTCCCAAGCCCACTCCCCAAAGCTCTTGATCTGGAGTTATTGAGGAGGAGAAAGCATCTCAGAAAACATCTGCAGGACTTACACCTGAGAATGATTCCAACCACAGAAGGTGAGAACAGGTGCAGCCTCACGGGCTGCTCTGTGCATCCTGTTTGGATACATCCCAGCCTGACTTGTTGCCTGGCACTTACTCTGTCAGAAGTCCACAGCAAGCCTAGCCCTCGGCTTCATTTGGGTATTCCAGAGATTTCCCTCTGACAAGTCATGCTACTCCCAGATATTGATGTAAACTGACATAAATAACCACCACTCTTTCTCATTTTCATGTTCGTAAGAGCTGGAGGTGCGTTGACTGATAACCTCCTAAAACGCCATTTTATAAGGGTCAACAGTTTATAACACCAAAGTTCAGATACAGTTTCTTCTAGAACCCTACCCAAGTCTCACCATTTCAAACTTTTTAAGGACCTAGAAACTCACATAAAGTTAACCAGTGATGCCAACATGAATCCACTAAGTAATTGGGAACCCCCAGAAGATACATTAGCAAATGGTCTGCATTCAGTCTAGTAGTGAAATAGGTCAATTATATTTTCTGTCTGTCTCTCTCTCTCTCTCTGTCATGCTATTTGAAAAAAGAAAAAAAAGGAAATTCCAAGCCACTCACCAATAGTTGAATTAAGATACATGGCTTAGACAGACAATACAACAGTAAAATAACAGCCATGAGTGCCCACTTACATAGTGCTTAGTCTCCTAAGTGCTTCATGCACACTGACTCATTCAATCCTTATACAGACCCTATGAAATCAAAACTATTATCCCCAGTTGACAGATGAGGAAACAGAGGCACAAAGAATCTTTTTTTTTTTTTGAGTTGGAGTCTCACCCTGCCGCCCAGGCTGGAGTGCAGCGGCACCGTGGCCTCAACCTGCTGGGCTCAAGCGATCCTTCCGCCTCAGCCTTCCAAGTAGTTAGAATTACAGGCGCGTGTCACCACACCCGGCTAATTCTTGATTTATTGTAGAGATGAGGGCTTGCCAAGTTGGCCAGGCTGTTCTCGAACGCGTGGACTCAGGCAATCCTCTCACCTCGGCCTCCCAAAGTGCTGGGATTATAGGCATGAGCCGGCACAAAGAATCTTAAGTCATACAGCCAATGATTGGCAAAGCCTGATTTCAACCCAGATACTCTAGCTCCTGGGCCCACACTTTTGAACACTGATGTTTAAGAGGCTTCTGGAGCAGGACAACCCTGGATGCCTTTCCTCTACTTCGGAGGAAAGAGCTCCGAAGTGAAGGGAGAGGACTTTCAGATGCCCAACAGTCACTATATAAATTTTATAAAATCTCCCCCGAGCCACAACCCTTTCCCAGGTGGCAACAGAAGGCGCAGAAATGCCATTTTGTCACTGAGGTTCACTCCCTCCACTCAACACAGCCATGCTGGAGGACAGTGAAGCAAGCACCTCACGGTGCCCAGCGTCAAGACGCCGAAGCACCACCGAGCAATGGGGGCCACTGCAGGAGGAGGAAGGCACTTCCTCTGTGGAGCCCAGGAGAGTCAATGGCTCTTGTGTCCTTTTTAGGGCCAATCCCCAGGGAAGGTCCCCAAGAGCCCAGCACCCCCCTACAGGAGTTTCTTGGATGTTTCCTGCTGACCCCAGGCCACAGATCAGAGACTAAAGCGTAAGCAGAAGGAAGATCCCAGGCCTGGCTGCCTCCTGCCTTGTCTCCACCGCATTATGACCAAAGGACATAGCACATTGGCGGGCTTCCCCTCAGTGATGCTCCATTATACAGACGCAGGGAAAGGCACCAGGCTGGGAGAAGTCCCAGCCTCTGCCTCTACCTCCTGTTTGGAACACACACACAGACAGGTCATCGCAACAGAAAGGGAGATGATGCCATCTAAGATCAGAGCAGATGTGTCTGCTCAAAGAAGAAAAGGAGATTTCATAAGCTCCACGGGAACTTTCCCCCATTCCAATTATCAGCAAACAGTTCAACATTCTCATTGAATACCAAAAAGTATGTTTTCACAAATGACTTGTAAGAAACCCTCTAACAGAAAAACTTTTGTTTTTATCTTGACCCAGATACTAAATACCACATAACTGACACCGCCCGATGGAAGGCTCTTAATGTTGACCACAGTGATGAGAGGCCCATGAAGATGTGCTCAGACCTACAAGCTGGGGCAACTGACAGAAGCATTTAGGCAACAGTGGTGGTCTGCTGGGAAGGCTTGGGATGTTTTTTTCTGGGTTCTCTGAAACCAGAACAGGCACTCTCGGAATGGTACAATGGCTTAGGGAGGGGACACCGACATCTTGGAGGTCATGCTAGGCAGAAGCCGCCCCACCCTCATCACAGATTCTGCTGCTTCTCTGACCTCCCAGGGGGTGGGGTGAGGGGAGAAACTGCAGGGCGGAAATGCCATTTCGCCATTGAGCCCATTCACGGTTTAGCACAGGAGAGGGGACAGAAGGGCCTCTCGAAAACATGCCTTCCTAGAGCACAGCGCACACTCAGCAATATGAACGTGGTTCAAGGTTTCTGCGCAGGAAATGTCAAAGAATGAGGTATCTTGATGAAGGCAACCAAGAAATGAAAGCAGTCCGGTCTCAGAAACTAAACCGCCCTGCTCCCCCGGCCCCATCCCCCCAGGCTAAGTCCTTCGAAGGATCTCGCATGCAGGCCCCTCTGCAGGATTCACCCAAAGCCTGACTGGCTGGCTTCTCCCTGCCTCTCACAGCATGGACACTGCCCCCACCATTACCTACCTCGCACCTCCTCTCATCCCCACCATCCCTGCCACTCGCGTCTGCATCCTCACAGCAGAGGGGGACGGGGTGGGGGAGGGCGATGCCACGGAGAAGGCTGGTGTTCTTTGTAAGGCAGGTCTCTTGAGAGTCAGGGGGTGATCTTCCAAAGCGCAGAGGCTGGCCAGAGCTGCCCAGTCCCTCTGTGGAGGCCTCGAGGATGCTGGTCATAGACCCAACTGAGTGCTCTCGCCCAAAACTGCGACCTTGACCACGGCTATTTCATGGCTCATTTTGGTGACCTAATTCAGAGATGGGCAATGGGCAAGCTGCCTCCAAAGGCCAAGGGGGAGGAGGACGCTTAACAAATTGTATCACAGGAGATGTTTTGTGACTGTCACCAGACCGGCCAGGGATAACGCAGAGGGCACACGCCCGGACTGCGGGCGGTGGTGCCGGCCGGGGGCCCTGGAAGCCCAACAGGCACTTCCTGGCCAGATCCAGCAGCAGCCGCGCCCACTACCGCTATCATTCCCCGTCCCAGGCCGCGCCGTCTGGACCCCCTCCAGGGGGGAAACTGAGTCTGCGCAGCCGGCGAAGTTTCCAAGAACTCCGTCCCCCGGGGCCCTAGAATGCTGGCTCTGGACTGATCGGATTCTTAGACCCGGGTCACCTGCGTCAACAGCCCTGGGCGGAGCACGCCACGCACCTGCACCTGCCCGCTCCTAGGGTGGGAGCGGGTGGCCCTCCACCCGGCTCCTGTCTGGGCGCAGCCCCGGCGCGCCCGCCTGGCGGGCGTGGAGGCCCCTCCCGGGGTGGAGGTGAGTGGGTTGGGGCACGGGGTTAAGGGGCCGGGGTGGGGCAGCGCTGTCTCCGTCTGCACCACGTCTTGCGTAAGGGCAACCCCTACCGGGCAGCTGAGCGCCCTCCCCTCTCTCTAAGCCTCTCACCCCCCTTCTCCCCAAAACGCCGCCTCCTTCCTGCAAGCCCTGGGCCGGGTTACCCCGGTTCCTGCCGGATGCTGGGGGCGGGGCCTAGGGAGTAACTGGGGGTGGAGGGAGGGGGTGCCGGGGAAAGCCGGCCCCGGGAGCGGTTGGGGCTGAGCGCGCGTTACACAGATCCGTGCAGCAGCCAAACATTCTCAAGCATTTCCAACTTTATTGAATATATATGTCTATATACACACACACACACATGCATACATATATATTTTTTCAGTCAGAAAGCAGAAAGAAGTGTCGAGAAATAAGTAGAGTCTCCTTTACGTATTGAAACAGAGTAAATAAGTAACCACAGACGCGCCGTGGCATGGCCGGAGCCCGGGCTTGAATCGTCTTCTTCCCCACGGTTGGTAGATCCGCCATGTGAAATAAGACATTCCATCCGAGCTCGGTGAAGGGGAGGTGGAAAGAAGCCAACAGAACCTGCCCCAGGGCCTGCTCCCCCAACCCCCCTCCCCTGGGCGTGTGGACAAACAAGATCCAGCGATAGCATTCTTAAAGGGTTAGATAAGGAAAACAGGTGCAGCCTGCCCGGTGCTTGTCTTCTGGCTTTTACTTGCTAGAAATACTTAGCCTTTATTACCTATTGCACTATATTTAGGATCCCACTGGGTTTCCGGCCCTTTTCTGTTGGGCTGGTTTTCCTTTTTCTTGTTGCCTTGTTGATATAAGCAAGCAGGTTCAATTCCATTTAAGATCTGTGAACGATTCTCACCCCCGCCCCCTTCCCACGGTCTGCCCACTGACCAAATCAAGTTCCCAGGTGTTAAATAATGTTGAATAATAAATACATAGCCAGCCTCAAGAATAAGTGCTGTGGTACAATACAGGAAAAGACTTCGAATTTTCTACCCGGTTTCTATAGCATTTCTTTGAGCTCCCAGATTTCCTCGCCCTGCTATTGCAGTCTTTATCTCCCCATTGATTTTTGTGTGTGTATCATTTGAAAATTCCAATTTCCAACCGAGAGAATGAATGCATTTTAAGTGTGACACAGGGCTAGAGAGAAGATTTGAGTAGATTATTTTTTTTCTTTCTACACATTTTTTATTCCACATGGGAATGGGGTGGCTAGTCTCGTGGGAGTATGTGAGAGACTAACATGCATTCATTTGCCTGGCCTGAGCCTCTGTCTTTGTAGGTTAATTTTGTGGTTAGGACATATTTCATACTGAAATGAGGATTATTGCCTTCCTCTCACTATTACTCATTCGCAGAGGATTGGGGGAGTACTTGGACTTCAAGGGCTCATGTTCTTGCACATGCCCAGCCAGACAAGGTGGGATGCCCGCCCTGACCCCACATCCTGGCCGGCCTGTCAGCCCCTGCTCCAGTTCCAGTCTATGACCAGACCCGCTCCCGTAAGCTAGCACAACAGAGTTCGAACTGAGATGGTGCCAGGATTCAAACTCAGGCCTCCAGGCTTTAAACATTTGTGTACTAATCCCGCCCACCTCACCACCTGAGCCACGACTGCAAAACACACTGACTTGACCAGGCAGAATTTTGCAATTAGTTACACAATAACCGGCATCAGGGCATAAAACACATCAGCTCTGCAAATTGAATTTTCAAAAGCCAGAGTGAATCTTCAAGCTTCTGTCTGGTTCTCCTGACTGCCCTTGTTGGTCGTGAGAAATCCCATGTCTGCCCACCCCCACCATGCTGGCCGTGTAGGTTTCCTGCCACCACTTCGAACACACACATGTGTATCTGGCCACCAAATTCACCAAAATCAGTCACTCAACAACTGATTCCCCAAAGTAATCAGAAATAAATAATGACTTTGGACCGATTCTTGATTTCATTCAGTCCTTTAAGCCCTGCTTATTTTGATGAAATAAGCGTTGTTATTCAGTAGCCTGGGCCCACCTAGAACAGTGTCTGGCTCATGCGAGGTACTCAGTAAACATTGATTGTTGGACCCTCATATGATAAAGAAGCCTCTGCTGTGATTCTCCTCTTCACTCTGGATGCTCCCTAAGAGCTCATCTGTTTGTTCTGGTTCCAGGTGCTCCCCTGCCCCTGCCCGTTGCTTATCCTGAGGAACCCTACTCATGACAATAAGCCTGAACTGATCATCTCCAGGAAGGTTCCACGGCACTGGCCAACTTCCTCTGAAGCCAACACACACAGCTTCAAGAGTCCCAAAGAATAGCACCATTTGTCCCCAATCTCCTCACAAGTCCACAGTGGCTCAAATTAAGCAAAGGGTTCCTGCTTCAAGGTCAGCAAGCACTGAATAAATAATTAAAGAATAAAAAGGCTACCACCAATTGTATCTTCCTGTCTGTCCTTTTTTCTCTGTGTTCTTGGGCCAGCAGTGGGTTCCCTGAATTTTAGACTTTGTAGACCACTGAATTTAAAAATAAAAAAAAAAATCTGAGGCTTATCTGGAGTTTCTGATTTGCAATTTTTTCAAGAAAATCTATTTTTAAGGGATCATCATCATCATTTAATAAAAGGAAAGGCAGTTTTAGCCAGGCTTGGTGACTCAGCCTGTAATCCTGCGCTTTGGGAGGCTGAGGTGAGTGGACTGCCTGAGCCCACGGGTTCGAGACCCGCCTGGCCAACTTGGCGAGACCTCATCTCTACAATAAATCAAAAATTAGCCAGGCGTGGTATTGCGCACCTGTAATTCCAGCTACTTGGAAGGCTGAGGCGGAAGGATCACCGGAGCCCAGCAGGTCGAGGCTGTGGTGGCCAGGAGCGGCCACTGCACTCCAGTCTGGGCAACGGAGTGAGACTCCAACTCAAAAAAAAAAAAAAGGCAGTTTTAAATAATAAAATAAAACCCTGTCAGCTGAATACACTTAGGAAGAAACTCTACCATAATTTTCCTTCCTTCACCCAGATGCTTGAAAACTCTATGGAGAACTGAAGATGGCCTGGGCAGAGCCAGTGGGGACACACCCTCCAGGTCTTGCCCTGTGCTTCTGGTCTCATTTCCTGGCCCTCTGCCACTCTCCAACACCATTTCTCATGCCCCAACTTAGGGGTCAGACACAGACTCTTCCTTTATTGCAAACTGTTCACCTTGCTTTCTTTAAATCCTGCAAAAAGCCCCCAGTTTCTGTGAAATTGCCTAAACCTGACTGCCTCACTGGTACTTTCCTGATACCCAAGAATTTGAGGAAGGGGCCGCCCCATCCCACTGTGGACAGATCCTCCCAAACCCATGCATGTCTGTTTCTTTTATTTTCTTTTTTTTTTTTAATGTAAGGGGGACAGGCAGATATTGACTCCCAGGCATCCCGCAAAGTAGGCGGGTCAACCTTAGGGGCTCAAAAATCTGTCTCACATTAGCAGTGAGGATTCGGGTGTTAACCAGAATCGTTATTTTCCTTACTCATAAGTTTAAGGCATGTTTCTGGTTTTTTTTGGGGGGGGGTGGAGTCTCACTCTGTCACCCAGACTGGAGTGCAGTGGCCACTCCCAGCCACCGCAGCCTCGACCTGCTGGGCTCCGGTGATCCTTCTGCTTCAGCCTTCCGAGTAGCTGGAATTTCAGGCATGCGCTACCATGCCCGGCTGATTTTTTGATTTATTTGTAGAGATGAGGTCT
>CAUYQG010292767.1:0-15421 GCA_963574415.1 Tarsius wallacei
AGGGCAGTTGCCTCCCCAGTGCATCTGTCAAAAGCAATCAGCGGCCATTGTTTGACCTTCACAGTTGTCTTATGTTCTAGTATTAACAAGTATTTAAAAAGAGAGTACTTTTTTTGTGTATGGTGATAGGTAGGAGTCCTGTTTCAATCTTCTGCATGTGATCAGCCAGTTTTCCCAGATGTATCAAAGACCTAAATGTAAAATGTAAAACCTAAAACTGTAAGAATCTTAGAAAATGCAGGAGACACTTATGGAAATTGGAACTGGCAACCAATTTCTGACTAAAACCCCAAGTGCCCATACCACAAGAACTAAGATAGACAAGTGGTACCTCATCAAACTGACAAGCTTCTGCAAAGTCAAAGAAACCATCAAGAGAGTGGGGAGACTACAGACTGGGGAAAAAAATATTTGCCGATTGTATATCTGAAAAAGGCTTAACAAGTAGGATCTACAAGTTACTCAAACACACTGAAAGGAAAAAAACAAAAGTGGGCAAAAGACAAGAATAGACACTTCTCAAAAGAAGATATATGGGCAGGCAACAGATGCATCAGAAAGTGCTCAACCTCACTAATCATCAGAGAAATTCAAATCAAAACCACATTGAGATACCACCTAACTCCAGTAAGAATGGCCATCATTAATAAAACAAACAACAGATGCTGATGAGGATGCAGAGAAAAAGGAATGCTTCCAAACTGCTGGTGGGAATGCAAACTAGTGCAATCTCTCTGAAAGACAGTGTGGTGATATGTGAAAGAACTGGAAATTGACCTTCCATATGACCCAGCAATCCCCCTATTGGGAATATACCCAGAGGAAATCAAGTCATTTTAGCAAAAAGGTACCTGCACACACATGTTTGTTGCAGCTGTATTCATAATAGCAAAAACATGGAACCAACCATACTAGCCATGGAAGCTAGAATGGATAAAAAAAATGTGGTACATATACAGAATGGAATATTATGCAGCCATAAAGAGGGACAAACATATAGACTGACTTCACAGCAACTTGGATGGACTTATAGTCGATCATACTTAGTGATCTTTCACAGAAACAAAGAACAGAGTACCATATGTTCTCACTCATAAGCGGACCTTGACCAATTATCATAATCCTGTAAGAAAGGAAGGGATTGGCAGTAGTGGGAAACTGCCAGGGGAGGGGGGTGGGATCGGCAGTTGAGGGAAACTTCCAGGGGAAGGAGGGGCACACCTCAACAAGGGTACCTGCATAACGAACATTTGTATACCTAACCCTGAATTGTACCCCACATCTTTAAAAAAAAGGAGAGTACAGGAGAAATGGATGTTCATAGGGGCTGTGCAAAGCTCCAACATGCTCCTGGAAACCTAGAAGGCATTGTGCATGTCCAGAAAGTAACAGAGACAGTCCAAAGCTCTTACTGCTGTCTGGCTTTGAAGCTCTGCTGAAGCTGAAAGTGAGGGGAAGGAAGAGTTGTAAACTTCCTGGCATGGAAGGTTTGCCCCTGCACGTACACAGACCCCTCAGCAAAGTCCAAGAGCCATAAGAAAGATGTTCAGGAAATCACTTTCCAATCATTACCTGATCACAAAACTAACCTAGGAGGGACTTTAGTGCTATATACAACAAAAATAAAGACACTGCAGATTTATTTTATAAATTCAGTAAAAAAAAAAAAAAACAAACAAACAATAGTCGTGGCAACAGCAAACCAGGCACAACGAAAATGATCCTGCAAGGGGGGATGAAATATGATCACCAGCATCGCTACATTATATTAACTATCCAGTTTAAACAACAACAAAAAAATGAGACATGTGAAAACAGAAAAGCATGGTCTCTATACATGGTAAAAAAAAAGACAATCAATTAAAACTGTCTCTGAGGAAGACAAGTTATGGGCTTATAGATGTTGATTTAAATCAGCTGTATTAAATGTATTCATAGAACTAGAGGAAAACATGTCTAAAGTGTTAAAGACAAATATGAAAATGACGTCTCATCAAATTGAGGATGTTAATAAGGAGATAGAATATATATATATATATATTAGACACATATAATAAATATGTTAAATATACATATTATGAGAGGGACTCTAAAAAACAGAATATCTTTTGTAGGATGGGCCCCTAGTAGCTCAGGCTTCACTGCTAGGTAAGTGTTCTAGGAACCCATTAGCATCAGTGTACCAGCTAGCACTGTTGTGAGAGGCTGCATTTTGGCTTCAGTGAATTTTTTTTTGTGAAGATTTTTTCAACACATTTGCTCATTTTATGATCAGTGATTTCTTCCGCCATGACAACACACCTGCCCACACCATACTGAGTGCTTGGCAGTTTTTTGACCAAAAATGACATGATCCCCACGTCCTCCCGTCCCTATTCACCTGATCTCACCCCAAGTAACTTTTTTTTGTTGTTTCCCCAGATAAAAACAGTCCTCAAAGGGAAACTTTTTGCCAATGTGCAGGAGGTGAAACAAAAAAATGGCAGAAGCACCAAAAGACATCAAAACTGAGAAGTTCAAAACCTATTTTGAGTAGTGGAAAAAGCAGCTTGAGAGGTGTATTCCATCGAATGGCGAATACTCGTGTAAGAATGTACTTGGGGTACCACGACAGATTTGAACTGGCAGAGAAACAACATAGCAAATTTGAAGATTAATCCAGTTTGAGGAACAAAAAGAAAAATGAAAGAAAATAAAAGGCACTTAATAAAACTGAGGCACCACTAAGTGTGCCACTGTATACACGATGAAATCATCAGAAGAAAGGTATACAGATCTAGGGACTGAAATGAAATTTAAATAACTAATGGCAAAAATTCTTCCCACGTTTAACTTAGAGTAATCCTGATATCCAGGAAGCCCAATCACCTCTTAAGTAGGGAACAGTAAAAATTATCCTCATCTAAGTGAATCATAATCCAAATGCCAAAAAAACAAAAAGAAAATCTTGAAATCAGCAAGAAAAAAGTGTCCCATTAGACACAAAATCCTTTAAAAGATTAACAGTAAACTTCTCATAAGAAATTATGTGATCCAGAAGACAACAAAATTAAAATGTCTGTAACTATAATAACTAAAAAATAAAGACAGAAATCTCAAAAGGATTATAAGTGAATACTATGGGCAAGTATATGTCAACCCAATTCCACAACGTTGATAAATGTACAAATTTAGAGAAAGACATTAACTACTGAAACCGAATCAATAAGAAATAGAATATATTTATAAACTTATAACAACTGAAGATTGAAGTCATTATTAAAAATTTCCCACAAACAAATCCCAGAACCGACTGGGCGCGGTGGCTCATGCCTATAATCCCAGCACTTTGGGAGGCGAAGGTGAGAGGACTGCCTGAGCCCACGGGCTCGAGACCAGTCTGGGCAACTTGGTGGGCCCTCATCTCTACAATAAATCAACAAAATTAGCTGGGCATGGTGGCGTGTGCCTGTAGTTCCAGCTACTTGGAAGGCTGATGCAGAAGGATTGCTTGAACTCAGCAGGTTGAGGCTGTGAAGGTTGTGAGTGTGCCACTGCACTCCAGCCTGGGCAACAGAGTGTGACTCCGACTCAAAAAAAAAAAATCCCAGAACCAAATGGCTTTATTAATGAATTCTATCAAAGATTTAAAGAATTAACATTCATACTTCATATACTCTTCCAAAACACTAGGCAGTGAGGAAATATTTCCCACATCATTCAATCAAAACCAAAGACATCACAAGAAAACTACAGACTAATATCCCTAATGTGTGTATATATACAAATACAAACACACACATACACACACATAAATACATGCACACTCACAGACACACACATAAGTTCTCAACAAAATATAGCAAAACAAATCCAGCAACCTAAATGGAATCATGCAACATGACTTAGTGGGATTTATGCCAGGAATGCAAAGTTGGTTCAACACATAAAAATCAATCAATATAATACATCATATTATTAGAAAAAAGGGCAAAAAGCACATGATCAACTCAATTAACTCAGAAAAACATTTGACAAATTCCAACATCTTTTTATCTTAAAAAAAAAAAAACTGGGGCAACCTCTTCAGGTCCCCTCCTACTGTGGGAGTTTTTCTGTCCTCTCAATAAATCCTGCTTTCTCAAAAAAACAAAACAAAACAAAACAAAAAAAACTGATTAAATCAAGTATAAAAGGAACTTCCTTAACCTTTGCAAAGGCATTTACAAATAACCCATAGCTAATATCACACTTAATGTTGAAAACAAAATGTTTTCTGCTCACAAAAACAAGAGAATGATTTCCAACACTTGGCATAATTATTAGTTTTACTCTGTCAATATCATGGGCACAACAGATATCTTATTGTTACATTAACTTTCATGTATCAAGTTAGTGAATAATTTAAAGTTTCTTCATATTCCAGTTATCCCTTGAATGCCCACATCTATACTTGTTTATTTTATATTCTTTGCTCACTTAATATTTGGGTTTATTAATTTGTCTTGTAGATTTGCTGGAAGCTTCTGATGTGTGTCTGTGAGTGTACGTGTATGTATATAATTCTATTATCACTGTTGGACACTGGAAATATTTTCTCCTAATCCGTCATTTCTCTGTTAAGTTTATTCATTGTGCATTTCATTGCACAGTGTAACTTTACCTAGAGGTTTGACTTTTATTGTTTTAAGAAATTCTTAATGATCAAAATCACAAGATGTTACACTTATTTTATTCCCAGCCTGGCCACAGTACACTGCCATTAGGATGATGCCTGCTTGTTTCACTCTGGTGTTGATGATGATTTGACCCTTTGGTCCAGATCACAAGCAACACTGCTATCAATGACTTTTGTTTAATAATGAAATATTATTCATATCCACATAGTTTACCCTTCTTAAATTTACAATTCAGATTTTTATTATATTCACAGTTATGCAACCATCATCTCCAGTTTTATAACATTCCCATCATGCCAAAAAAGGGAATCTTGTTCCCATAGCCAGTCCTCACCCCCACCACGAGAAAGTGTAAAATCTATTTTTAGTCTCTGTAGATTGGGCTCTGGAGGACATCTCATATGAGTGGGGTCATACAATATGACGGCTTTTCTATCTGGCTTCTTTTTTTTTTTGAGTTGGAGTCTCACTCCATCGCCCAGGCTGGAGTGCAGTGGCACACTCAAGGCCACCCCAGCGTCGACCTGCTGGGCTCAGGCGATCCTTCCACCTCAGCCTTCCAAGTAGCCGGAACTATAGGCATGTGCTACCAAGCCTGGCTAATTTTTTTTAATTGTATAGATGAGGTATTGCCTGGGGCTGGTCTCAAACCCGCAGGCTCAGACAATCCACTCGCCTTGGCCTCCCAAAGTGCTGGAATGACAGGTTGAGCCACCAAGCCCAGCCTATCTGACTTCTTTATTTTAGAATATTTTCAAGGTTCATCTGTGTTGTAGCATGAATCAGTACTTCATTACTATGCAGAAGTTTAAAACAATGAACTACATATACAAAAATCCCAGCTGATAAAATATGAGAATGTGAGAAACTATATGAGACTCTAGGATAAGCCAATGTATGTCATTAAAAATAAAGGTGTATGGGATAGCACTTCATTATTAGAAGTAAGCTACAGTTGCAGAATACTCGTCAGACATTCTGAATTCTGTTCCTGAGATGGCAGGAACAGGAACATAAACAGATGACAGCAGAGAGGGAACCTGCACAGACCAGAGCTCTGTCTCCAACTGTGCAACTTGACAACCTTCTGCACTTAAGGTTCAATGAGCAAAAAACCAGAGATCTCCAAAAGTCAGGTGGCTGCTTTTACATTTGTTATCTAAAGGACATATTTTCAAACGGATTAAATATCACACAGTTTTAAACAGTGTTAGAACGCACAGATCATTTATTTAAGATTTCTCTTAGAAACCACTTTAGTTATATAGATTCTGCCGTATATGACTTTAAAGGTGTATTTCTGGGTATTTTTACTTAAGAACTTGTCTGCTCTAACTGACTAACTACCACTTGCTTACAAAATAATCGTTACAGCATATTGTGTGTATATTCAAATTTGGCAATTCAAAGGAATTTATAAAAGGGTAAGAGGTAAATCAGGAATCAACATCAATAGTGATCAATGCATGTGGTTCTTCTGTGGCATAACTACATTTTTTATTCCGCATTGTCAACAAGAAAAACAAAGCCAGCATGTGCACAGTTTTATGGTACTTTTTTAAAAATTTATAAGCAAAATTTTATTTATTTATTTATTTTTAATCATATTTTTCATTTTAAAATTGTGCGGTACAGTTAAGGGTTAGGTATACAAATATGCATCGTTCAGGCACCTTTGTTGATAAAGTTTCAGTGGGCGCCTATAATGTCACACATGCAATATGTTGCCATTTTTTTTTCTTTTTGTTTTGAAATAATTAGAGCTTTACCAAAGCAGTGCTCCAAACTGTTCACCAAGGTTCCAAACGGCAGGAAATGGTCACTAGTGTGCATGTGAATTGTTTGCTGTTGTCTTTTCACCCATGCTGATTCAAGCAGCCACCACTGCAGTAAAGACTCAGAACATCTTGTCCTGTGTTTACTTACCTACAGCAGAATGGGTAAAGTGTTTCTGCACATTCTTTGCCCATTTCTAATTGGATTTTTTTTTGACCAAAGCAAAATCTGAAATTAAGATCATGAGGCCTGGTGAACCATTTGGCGCCTGTAATTCCTTAACTCCATATTCCTAGGCATGGAATGCATTTCCACTGTGAGCACACCACCGGGCCCTGTGAAAATGACGTGGCTGTGCCCTTCAGGAATTCATCACAGAATAAAGGTAATAACACAAAAAGGCAAACAGCTAAAGCAGTGAAAGTGATGCATGCAATGAGCAAAAATTATTTCTTTTTCAGATACAGAAGAAGAGAAGCTTACTGCAGGGAGGGCAAGGTAGCATCCATAAGACAACTTCCAGTCACTTAAGATTTAGATTGATGATCTGAAGGATCCAGCGTTCCAGGAAAGCTTATGTGACTGTTGAGTCAGTAAGGAGCTTCACTTTTGCAAGAGTAGAAAACACTGAAAATGATACAGTAATTTAAGATTTGAAGGTCAGATGGTATCTGATGGGGAAACAGCCTGAGTACTCTGACAATCTTAGAGTGAGTCACCAGGCCTGTGCCATACAAACCTGTCAATGGATCAAGACAATACTGCCCAGTTAGTGGAAATGTCTACAATCACTAAATTCTACTTTTGAATTCCTTTTAAAAACGAATTACTCAAGAACAATTGTGTAACCAAGGGGGATGTTATTATTATTACCAGACATTGTTGGGCGCTTCAATCATGCAATAAACCAATAATCACATAAGGTAAATTTATTTAGACATGTTATAATTTGTTTAAACCAGTGCCACTATGATGTATTTTCCTAACCTTCCTCCCCCATAAAAATAAAATGAGTCTTTTTTTTTCTTGGCTACTATCCCTTCTCAGTCATTTAAAAGTTGTTTTGTTCAAACTAGCCTCCTTTAGTGGACTGAGATGTTTAGTCACCAATTCTGAATTCAACTACAAAAGATTAACATAAAATGATCGCCACACACAAGGGTTTTTGATGTGTGCTTTGGGGAGGTAAAGGTAAGTAAGCTGTGTGTATCACACAGCACTTGAATATGGAGACCTGCTGTCCAGGCTGCCTGAGCCCCTCCAATGCCACGCGGCACAGGAAAGGCCTGTCATGTGGGAAGCCAGGGTCCTCCTCCTGGAGGGAGGACACAGGGCAAAAGGTGCATCCCCTTCATGTTTACTAATAGCTAATAGACTAATTACTAATTAGTAACTAATTATTAATTCCTCTGGAGATGAATGTAGACACTAGGATATAAAAAACGTTAGAACTGGCAATCATGCCACTGACAAGTAGATATAGATTCATTTCAAAAGCCCACGACAAAGCACAAATGCATGCAAAGAGAATAATGTGCATCCTCCTTAGCAACTCAGGATTAAGAGAATCGCTTAATTTCATGGATTAGTGAGCAGTGGTTTTTTTGTTTTGTTTTGTTTGTTTAATTGTTTTTGGTTTTCTCGGTAAAGAGGAAGATGCTTAGAAGAGGAGGTGCAGAGGCAAAGACTACCAAGAATGAGGTTAGAGTTCTAACACTCAGAAGTGTCATAAGAGTGAGAAGTTAGGAAGAAAGAAAGACTGATGCAAAGGCAGCCTAGAGAGCATCTACACATTTTAGAGAAGAAGAGGCTGAGATGGTTCAAACATTTTTCGTGACCAATACTCGGCCTCACTTCTAAAAGGAAATGGAGCCAATTTGAGGAAGAAAGGTTCTTGATCAGCACTCAGAATTGGTTGTGGGGAATTTTAAAAAGTGTAGACGCCCATCCAGGCTCTACCATAGCAGGATACCTGGGGTCAGTGCCTACCTAACTACTTTTAAAAGTTCACTAACTGTTTCCGACATGCAGTCAGAGTTTAGGGTCTGTGATCCAGATGCCTCTTGAAGAATTCATCTGCTTGGCTATGTATTCAGCAGATATACTCAATGAGCTTGCTGGGTATCAGGTGGCGCTGCAGGTGCGGAAGGGTCATCAGGAAGCATACTAGACAGAGAGCACCATTCCATCAGGAGGCACAGGCAATGAATGAATGTAGTAAAGGTCTGTGTTTTGTAGTGTGCTGGCAGGGAATGAGAGTCATGGGAACACAAGACAGCAAGGGCAGCTGGCAAGAGCTGTGAGGAGGGAGAGGGCTCACGGCATCACAGTCTGAGGAACACACTGATGGAGGGATGAGCCTGAGTTACTACAGAGATGAAGCAAGGGTGGCAAAGATATTAAGGGACAAGGGCTGAAGGAGGCTACTCTTTCACCCAAGGAGAGGATGGGGCTCAGACATGCAGCATGAGAGACACTGGTGGAATCACATGTTTTTACAAGGCAGAGCAAGTAGGACTTCCTGACGGGTTGTTCACTGACCTCTGTTCCATCCACAAAGCTACCTCAAAAGGAAAATAAAAAAGATGTTGTATAAGTGCTGGGCTGTCAACAAGGAAGCATTTCAACAAGTATTTCTTTTAATACTCAGGAAAATGTGGAAAACCACCTGTAAATATTTTATCTAAAAACTATAGCTCATACAATAGATTCTCCCTCGCTTATTTTCCTGGTGGCTTCATTTATTTGTATTTTTGGGTGATGGCAAGTGACATCTTACAATTTCCTAAACCTATTGTCAAAGCAGCAAGTCCCAGTATTGAAAATGCTAATGAGTTCTTTGTGCATTTAATAACAGATTTTGAATTAATGACAAAAATTGCATAAAGTTTGGAAGAATGGAAACGAGTTCCCTCCCCTACATTTTATCCAATATTCAAGTTAAATGCCTGAGGAGGAACACCACTTGAGAGTCTGATTAATATCCTGAATTACCATAAAACAATGCTAGAGTGGTTTTCAATTAAAAGCTATGTGTCCACAACTGGTGTTTGAGCACTGGAAAAAAGCTTTTCAAAATTAACTGTCCAGTAATGACCAAAGCTGTTTGCTTTTCCAGATACTGATTAGCAAGTCATATTAAAATTATTTATTACTTTTGGGCTGGGTTTAAAGAACCCATTTTAAGCTCTACAAATATATAGCAAAATACCTAATTAGTTGCAATGCTGATCTGAAAATCAGAACTTCTGAGCTCAAGACCTGGTTTCACAAATCAATTACTCTTACAGAGTCCAAATTTTCAAAGATCTCAAATGTGGTTAATAAGTCCCAGGTTATTATGAATGGCAGGAAGAATAAAGGCCCCCAAAGGTACAGCCACATTCCTGAGACCTCAGAATGTTACATGGCCAAAGGGACTTTGTAGATGTGATCGAGACTTTTGCAGTAAGGAGATTATCCTGGCTTACCCAGTGTGCCCAATGCAATCACGAGGGTTTTTATAAGTCAAAGAGGGAGGCCAGAAGACAGAGTCAATGACAAATTGGGAAATCCCACGTTGCTGGCTGTGTGGACGGAGGAAGGATACAGGAGCCAAGGAATACAGGAAGTTTCTAGAATCTAGAAAAGGCAGGGAAATGCATTCCCCCAGAGCTTCCAGAAAATACACAGCCCTGGCAACACGTTGACTTGAGCCTCACGAGTTGCACTTTGGACTTCTTATCTCCAGAGCTGTAAATATGAAGTCTGTGCTCGGTAGTCGTTTTTTTGTTTTTTGGTTTTTTTTGTATTGTTACGTTTTTTGTTTTTGTTTTGCTTTTAACATCAGCAGTGTGAAGTTAAAACTTTATCATCTCTCCAGCACAGGAATTCTAGAATAACTGTAAAAATCTGCAGCACCTCATCTTGGAATGTATTTACCAACAGGAACACTTGTTCTCTCTTCCATGAGTCTTCCGAAATTGCTCCTAGCTCCGAAAAATTGCTTTCTCCTGCCCAATTATTACTCATTATCCCTACAGAGAAAAACTGAAATGTGAAATTGGATCTACTTTTTTCATTAAATTTTGCAACATTCCCTTAAGTGAGCTGATAAGAATATAGTTTCATTTTTGGTGGCATGGGTGGAAGTGTTTTGTATTTTGATTTTTTACATAAATTATTTAATCCATTTGGAGTATATATAGCAGCTAATTTTTCAAAATAACTAACAGATTATATTGATGCCATGTATTTCATTGCCCTAAAGATTTAGCAGTTGACCATGCTGTATTAGTTTCTGCTTTGTTTTTTTGTTTTTCTGGTTTTTTCCTCTGGACTATCATACAACATTGATTTGTACTGCCTATTTGATGTCATTGCCATACTGTTTGACAACGTTTTGACATTTGGTAGCACAAGTCAGTGCTTTATTATTTTATTTTTCAAAGATGCCTTGTAAATATACTCTCATGTGTTCATTATTCCAGATAAACTTCAGAATTAGTATTTCAGTTAAAAATAGTTTTGGCATTTTATTAGTACAAATTTAAAATACATTTTCATTTATGTTAAAATCATTAAAATTTCACAAATATATATTTTCTCCTATTTTCATTTCTAAATTGGGGTCAACAATCTGTGTCCCACGGACTAGATGTGGGAGGCCCTGTTTGTAAGTAAGTTTTATGCCCACTCACTCACAATCTATGGCAGCTGCTTTCTTCTACAGGGACAGAATGCAACAGCTGCCATCCACAGAGAATGCAAATAGAATATTCACTACCAGCCCTATACAGAAAAGTTTGCTAAGTCTTGCTCTAAATGAGTTGTTTTCAGTGTAAAAAAATATATATGCTAGTTTTCCACATTGGCAGCTATTCTGTATAGTGTTCTGCATATTTGTGAAATGTTTTGTGTTTTGTTCAGTCCTGCTCATTCATGGACAAGTAGGTCCTGGGTAGAGTTGCAGCCCAACCCGATGTACATAGGCATGAGCAATAAACACGCTGCTCTCTTGGAAACTGCTAAGATTCGTAATCTACTTGCCCCTGAACTGTGACATACCTAATGCTGACTAAACACCATCAGGCTAGGTAGATGGCACTTGTGCCAACAGTCATGTGGTCACAGGGGCAGGGCTGGTCCACACATGCGTGCATCCTGGGAGGACTGACCGGGATGCTCTGAGTGACCCACAAAAGAAGAATTGATACTGTCTACAGCACTGAAACGCTCTGATTATGAAACCATAAAAACTTTTCTAACTGGCAACAACCCATTACTCATTTAAGTATAAAACTTATATTCTTGAACTTTTACTTTTTTACTTTTAAAATAAACTTTCTATTTTAAAATATGTTTATGCTTATAGAAGATTGGCAAAGAGTACACAGTTTCCTTATACACTATACCCAGTTTCCAGCATTATCAACATCTTATATTAGTACGGAATATTTGTAACAATTTGTAAGCCAATTTTGACACTTAAAAAAAGTTTTCAGTAGTTTTAGGGATATAAATGGTCTTTGATTATGTGGATGTATTGTCTAGCAACAAAGAAGTCTGCTTTAAGTGTACCCGTCACCCCCACTAGTGCACTTTGTACCTGACAGGTTATTTTTCATCTCCTCACCTGTCCTCTGACTTATAAGCAACAAGATGGGGTACTTGGTTTTCCGTTTTTGTATTATTTCACTTAGGACAATGGCCTCCAGTGTCCTCCAATTTGTTGCAAAAGACACTGCTTCATTATTTTTTAATGGCTGAATAGTATTCTATTGCATATATATACCACATTGTATTTAGATGGGCACTTAGGTTGAGGCCACATCTTTGCAATTGTGAATTGTGCTATAATAAACATATAAGCGTGAGTGACTCTGTAAGAGGACCTCTTTTCCTTTGAGTAGATTCCAGGTAGTGGGATTGCTAGAGTGAATGGCAGATCAACTTTTAGCTCTTTGCGAAATCCCCATACTGTTTTCCATATAGATTGTACTAATTTGCATTCCCATCAACATTGTATATGCGTTCCCTTTTCATCACATCTGCACCAATATCTATCTTTTTACTTTTTTTTTTTTTTTTTGAGTTGGAGTCTCACTCTCTCGCCCAAACTGGAGTGCAATGGCCGCTCCCGGCCACCGCAGCCTCCACCTGCTGGGCTCTGGCGATCCTTCTGCCTCAGCCTTCCGAAATTACAGCCTAGCCGGAATTACAGGCACGTGCTACCATGCCCGGCTGATTTTTTGATTTATTGTAGAGATGAGGTCTCGCCTGCCCAGGCAGGTCTTGAACCCGCGGGCTCAGGCAATCCACTCACCTCAGCCTCCCAAGGCACGCGATTACAGGTTGAACCACCGAGCCCGGCTTATCTTTTTACTTTTTAATAATGGCCATTCTGAGTAGGATAAGGTGGTATCTCATTATCATTTTAATTTGCATTTCCCTGATGATTAGTGATATTGAGTGTTTTTCACATGTTTGTTGGCCACTTGTATATCTTTTTTTGAGAGATGTCGGTTCATGCTATTTGCACACTTTTTAATCAGGATATTTTATTTTCTTGCTGATTTAAGTTTCTTGTAGATTCTGGATATTAGTCCTTTGTCAAATGTATAGTTTGTGAACATTTTCTCTCAATCAGCAGGCTGTTTACTCTGTTGATTATTTTGCTTTGCAGAAACTTTTAGTTTAATTAAGTCCCACTTATTTATTTTTGTTTTTGCTGCATTTGCTTAAACAAAAATTCTTTGTCTAGGCCGATATCTGGAAAAGTTTTTCCTAGGTTTTCTTCTAGAATTTTTATGGTTTCAGTTCTGATATTTAAGTTTCTAATCCATCTCGAGTACATTTTTTAATATGGTAAATAGGGATACAGTTTCATTTTTCTGCATGTGGCTAGCCAATTTCCCCAATACCGTTTGTTGAATAAGGTATCCTTTCCCCAGTGTATGTTTTTGTCTACTTTGCTGAAGATCAGTTTGTTGTAGGTTTTTGGATTTATCTCCATATTCTCTATTCTGTTCCATTGGTCCAAGTCTACTTTTGTACCTGTACCATGCTGTTTTCATTACACTAACCTTTTAATATAATTTAAAGTTAGGTAATGTGATGCCTGCAGCTGTGCTATTTTGCTTAGGACAATTTTCTTGGTTGTATATAGCCTTAGTGTGGTGGCTTTCAGCCACTGTCAGTTGTGGCAGTACACGCCCAGGTACATGCACAGGTTCAAGGCCTCTTGAGTAGCTAGGATGGTGTGAGCAATGGCGTTAGCTTACATATAGCAACATACTTTCCCAAGTGCAATTTTACTGTATCCATAGATGTTGTGATGGGCCACTTAACCTCCGGCCCAGAGGTGGCGCTGCAAGAGACAGCTAGCTTCAGTGATGGCTGCTGGATTTATGCCCGGCCTATGTTGCCCCAGGAAAGAACTCAGATGTCACAGTCGATGGGTGGGGGCCAAGGGACTTCTGAAATTACCTGCTCGTGTTGGCTACCAAGGCAGGTGGAGGGGGCGGCTGGGCCAGGCAAGTCTGTGATTGGGCACTCCACGTGAGTGTCCAAGTGGAACCCCAGGGGGAATCAGGAGGGAGTCCCTGGACCATTGGAGCAATGTTCCGGGGATGAGCAGAGCTGCCTCCTGTTGCCCAAAAGCATTCACATGAGGAGAGAGGGTTGCCCGTTTGCAAGACCCATCCTTCTCCCACACCACTGACACAGACAGTTGCACTCAGAACACAACACTGCATCAAGCCACAAATCTTGTCCCAGACAGAAACTGCTGCAGGAGCTGTGGAATTTGTCCTTGGGGCAAAGGAAAGTGACCATCCCTGGCAAAACACAGCTCTCTGAGGCTGGACTCTCCACTGTGCCTTGGGGTTGCTCTTGACTCCGATGCCTGCAAAGCTCCACGTGGGTTCAGGCATTGCAACATTCAGCAGTGGGCAAGACCTAGGCAGTTCCCTCAAGCGACTGGAGCTCTGCAAGGCTTGAGAGGTCACCGAAGTCCGAGGCAGCAGTCCAGAGCCCAGGGATCTCACTCATCCTTCTCTACATCCAGGGGCTCCCCTTGATGGAAACTGGGACCCGGTGAGGATGCTGCCTGGCTCCAACCTGGAAGGTCTCATTTTTTTCCACTCTGCTTTTTGTAGATCAGTTCGCTTCTCTGGTGAATCCTGGGTGAATTCCTGGTGGCAAAACCTGGAGTGTTGAGATTCTTTCCCTATTTTGGCTCCTCTTCAGACAGAGGCACACACTGGCTGCCTCTAGTCTGCCATCTTGCCCCCTCTCTCATGTTCTTTTACTTTTTAAAAGTGCTGCCTTTGTCAACAAAAACATCAGAAAAGTGAAGTCTTTTTACCTCTGTGGACTAAAACAAAGACCATTTCATATATTTGCACATTCTTATTGCAGAAAATTGTTTCAAAAATAAATTTATCACCATTCAGTCTCCAATACAGCATGCCTGAACAATTCAACCCAATTTCATGACAATTCACCTTACACTATAGAAGAAAAAAAATTATTGGAACTCTATTCTTCTACTGCTACAAAGAGGAGAGCATGCTCCAAGAGGATGCCCCAAGAGCCAGCCAGGCTCCAGGACAGTTAACTTAAATTCTTTCATTTCAATCAAGATAAATAACATGAAACCAGTCTAATTCTCACCGAAATAAATAAGTCAGAAGCAAAAATTAAGGAAAAACTGGCTTCTGGATAGCTGACCATGTGACAGGGAGGGCAGGAGAGTCCCGCACACTCTCCTCCAGACCCCACCCTACACATATCTTCATCTCACTGTCATCTATTCTTTGCGTTGATAGCTTTTACAATAAATTGGTAATTATGGCTAACTAGGGACATTGCACGTAGCTATCCTCAGAAGGAAGATCCAAGTTGCTGGTGAATGTCCAGGTTTTGAGCTGAAAATGGAGAGGGAGACACGGAGACCGCCGCCGCGGGGGGGGGGGGGGGGGGGGGGGGGGGGGGGGGGGGGGGGG
>CAUYQG010292769.1:0-21922 GCA_963574415.1 Tarsius wallacei
AGGGATAGGGGAAGCAATTAATGGCAGTAAATACCTGTCTGGGGATGGGAGGACACTTCTTACAAACAAGGGTGCCTGAATGAGACATATTTGTGTACCTAACCCTTAAATGTACCCCTCAATATCACAATAAAAAAAAAATGAGAAAAAAAAAAAAACAGGCTAAAATTTTAGAAATGAAAGTATCATTTAGGGAAGTACATAATGCAGTGGAAAGTTTTTAACAGTAGACCAGAACAAGCAGAAGAAAGAATGTCAGAACTTGAAGGCATGGCTTTTGAATTAAATCAATCAGACAACAATAAGAAAAAAAAAAATCAAAAGGACAGAACGAAATCTCCAAGAAATGTGGGATTATGTCAAACATCCAACCCTATGAATCATAGATGTTACTATGGAACAAGAGAAAGCAATAGGTTTGGAAAACCCGTTTGAGGGACTAATGAAGGAAAAAGTTCTTGGCTTTACCAGAAGTCTAAACATCAGATACAAGAAGCCCAAAGAAGCCCTATAAGTTTCATTGCAAAAATGTCATCCTCAAGGTATATAATCATCCAAGTATGCAAAGTTAATGTGAAGGAAAAATTTATAAGAGCGATGAGACAAAAACATAAAATAACTTACAAAAGTAAATCTACTAGACTAACTGCAGACTTCCCAGAAGAAACCCTACAGTCAGAAGGGATTAGGACCCCATCTTTAATTTCCTCAAACAGAATAATTGTCAGCCAAGAATTATGTATTCCACAAAACTACGTTTCATAAGTTAAGGAGAAATGAAGTCCTTCACAGACAAGCAAACACTGAGGGAACTTGTCATCACTTGACCAACTCTACAAGAACTGATCAAAGGAGTTCTAAATACTGAAACAAAAGGTCAAAATACACCAGTAGATAAATGCTGGAAATCACAAAGCTTGCTGGCTTTATGAACCACCATCACAATAGAGATAATAAAAAAGCAACCAGATAATAGCCAGTATGATAAATACAATAGTATTGAACATAGAATTAACTCTGAATGTAAATAGTCTCAATGCACCACTAAAAACATATAGGCTGCTAGAATGGGTGAAAAACCACAGTCCCAATAACTGTTGCTTTCAAAAGACCCACTTAACTCACAAAGACTCCTATAGACTCAAGATAAATAGGCAGGGAAAAATATTCCATGCAAATGAAAACCCAAAACAAGCAGGAGCAGCCATTCACATGTCAGATAAAACAGAAATTGAACTAATAACAGAAAAAAAAGACTAAGATGGCTATTATATAATGATAAAGAGATCAATCCAATGAGAAGACATGACAATTTTAAATATATATGTACCTAATACTAGAGCCCCTTGCTTTACAAACAAATTCTATGAAACTTAAAAAAGAGAGAGACAGCAATACAATAATAGTGGGAGACTTCAACACTCCACTGACAGCAATAGAGAGATCATCAAGGCAGAAATTCAACAAAGAAACTTTGGAGTTAAACAGGACTCTGGAGGAAATGGAACTAACAGACATTTATAGAACATTTCAACACAAAACTACAGAATATACATTTTTCTCATCAGCATATAGAACATTCTCCAAGATAGATCATATGATAGGCCAAAAATCAAGTCTCAATAAATGCAAAAAAATTAAAATTATATTAAGTGCCATCTCAGACCACATCAGAATAAAACTAGAAATTAACTCCAAGAAGAACTTGTGAAACCAAATAAAGATATACAAATTAAAAAATTTGCTCCTGAATGATCCTTGGGTCAATAATGAAATCTAGATGGAAAGTTAAAAATTCCTTGAAATGAATGACAACAATGAAACAAGTTATCAAAATATCTGAAACACAGCCAAAGGTATAATCAGAGGAAAATCTAGCACTTAAGGCCTACATTAACTCATTTGTGATTGCTGACATGAAATTACATCATTCCAAATTCTGTTCCTGGTTTCCACTGATATGAATTTGCATCATTCCAAATTCTGTTGCTGCTGTCATGAATTTATGTCTTTGCAAATTCCATTTCTGGATAATATATATTCTGTTTATAATCTGAATAAAAATGCAAAGTATGGAATGCTAGTCAGAGTGGTATCTGAGGCAAATACTGGATATGTCTGCAACTTTCAACTGTATTTAGAAAAAGTGGCAATCTAGAAAATACTATTTCACTTGTGCTTAATGACAGAAGTTTGTACTAACCAGCTTCAGATTTTTTTTTCAACCAGAATCAGTATTAGGAAAGTGAAAAATCTGCTGATCACAAATGTGTTAATAACACTGAAAGTTAACAACTTAACATCACACCTCAAGGAATTAGAAAAACATGAATAAATGAACAAATCAAACCCAAAGCTAACAGAAGAAATGGAATAATGAAGATCAAAGCAGAATGAAAAAAAAAAGATAAGACAAAGAATCAAAAAAACAAAACTTGGTTCTTTGAAAAGATTAGCAAGACTGACAGACCACTGGTTATATTAATTATGAAACAAAGAAAGAAGACTCAAGTTAGCTCAATCAAAAATGAAAAAAAAAGACATTACATCTGATATGATGGAAATTCAAAAGATCATATAAGACTATTAAGAACACCTCTATGCAAAAAAACTGGACAATCTAGAAGAAATGGGTAAATTATTGGATACATACAGCCCTTCAACCTTGAATCAGGGTTTACCTGAACAGACCAATAATGAGAAGCAAAACTGAAACAGTAATTGGAAGTATCCCAACAACAACAACAAAAGTCCAGGACATGATGGACTCAGTTGAATTTTACCAGACCTTTAAAAAAGAACTGGTAACAATTTTGCTGATGTTGGTCCACAAGATTAAAGAGGAGGGAATCCTCCCTAACTCATTCTATGAGGCCAGTATCACTCTGCTACCAAAGCCAGGAAAAGACACAACAAAAAAGAAAACTACAGACAAATATCTTTTATGAACACATATGGAAACCCTCAACAAAATATCAGCAAACAAAATTCAACAGCACATAAAAAAAAATACATCATGATGAAGTGGTTTGTGTCTCAGTGATGCAAGGGTGGTTTAACATACACAAGCCAAAAAATGTGATTCTCTACATAAACCGAATTAAAGGCAAAACTTATATGACCATCTCAACAAATGCAGAAAAAGCATTAGATAAAATCCAGAACCTCTTCATGATAAAAATCCTCTTCAAAATAGGCACAGAGGGAACATTCCTTAAAAAAATAAAAGCTATATGTGACAAACCCACAGCCAGTGTCATCCTGTGTGGAAAAAAATTGAACACATTTCCTTTCAAGTAGAACAAGGTAAGAATGCCTGCTTTCACCACTACTATGCAACACAGTACTGGAAGCCCTAGCCAGAGCAATCAGAAATAAAGAGTATCCAAATTGGAAAAAAAGAAACCAAACTATCTCTGTATGCTGATAATATGATCTTATACCTAGAGAACCCTAAAAACTCCTCAAAAGGCTTCTGTACCTGATAAGTGAATTTAATAAAGTTTCAGGATACAAAATCAGCACACACACAAATCAGTAGCACTGCTATACACCAACAGTGACCAAGCTGAGAATCAAATCAAGAACTCAACTTCATTTACAGTAGAAGCCAAAAAGCTAAAATACCCAGGAATATACTTAACCAAGGAGGTCAAAGGTCTCTGCAAGGAGAACTACAAAACTCTGATGAAAGAAATTGCAGACGACACAAACAAATGGAGAAACATGCCATGCTCATGGATTGGAGGAATCAACATTATTAAAATGACCATAATACCCAAAGCAATCTACAGATTCAGTGCAATCCCTATCAAACTACCAATATCATTTTTTTACAGAATTAGAAAAAAAATCCTAAAATTTATATGGAGCCAGAAAAGAGCCAGAGTGGCCAAAGCAGTTCTAAGCAAAAAGAACAAAGCTGGAGGCATCACTTTACCTGACTTCAAATTATACTACAAGGTTGCAATAACCAAAACAGCATGGTACTGGTACAAGAGCAGACGCACAGACCAATGGAACAGAATAGAGAATCCAGAAAAAAACACCAAATATCTACAGATAGCTGTTCTTTGACAAAGCAGACACAAACATACAGTGGGGAAAGGATACTCTCTTCAATAAATGGTGCTGGGAAAAGTGGATAGCAACATGCAGAAAAATAAAACTTGATCCTTGTGTCTCTGGAGACACCAATAAGGGAGGAAAAGAGAGGCTTTGGTTCAGAAACTACCTATGGGCACAATGTTCAGTATCTGGAGAATATGCCATCTGAGACCCTATCCCAACTACTGCACAATATGTCCATGTAATGAATATGCATGTGTACCTCCTGTATCAAAAATTATACATTTAAAAAAAGAAAAGAAATTCGGTGAAAAATGACATTGGTAGTTTGATAGAACTTGTATGGAATTTATAGATTGCTTTGGCAGTATGGTCATTTTAGTGATATTATTTCTTCCAATTCATGAGCATCCGATTTTTAAATTTGTTTGTGTCCTCTATTATTTCTTTCATCAATGTTTTATAGTTCTTCTTGTAGAGATCTTTCACCTCCTTGATTAAATGTATGCTTAGGGATTTTATTTTATTCTGTTGTAGCTATTGTAAATGGGATTGAGTTCACGATTTGATTCTCAGCTTTCTTTCTTTTTTTTTTGTAGAGACAAGGTCTCGCTAAGTTGCCTGGGTTGGTCTTGAACATGAGGGCTCAGGCGATCCACTTGCCTCGGCCTCCCAAAGTGCTGGGATTACAAGCTGAGTCACTGAGCCCAGTTGATTCTCAGCTTTTAATTGGCTTGTAGAAGAGCTACTGATATGTGTGTGCTGATTTTGTATCTTGAAATTTTTTTTTTCTGAGTTGGAGTCTCACTCTGTCACCCAGACTGGATTGCAGCTCCCGGACACTGCAGCCTCGACCTACTGGGCTCCGGCAATCCTTCCGCCTCAGCCTTCCAAGTAGCTGGAACTACAGGCACAGGCTACCACGCCCAGCTGATTTTTGATTTGTTGTAGAGATGAGGTCTCGTCAAGTTGCCCAGGCGGGTCTCGAACCTGCTGTCTCAGGCAATCCACTCACCTTGGCCTCCCAAAGTGCTGGGATTACAGCCTGACCCACCGAGCCCGGCTTGAAATGTAATCAAGCTAAAAAGTAAAATAAAAAAACTCAACAGAATAAGCAAACAACCAACAGAATGGGAGAAAATACTTGTCAATTATGCATCTGACAAAGGGCGAATATCCAGAACCTACAAGGAACTCAAACAATTTAACAAGGAAAAAAAAACAACGAATCTCTTTAAAAAGTGACCAAAGAACATAAACAGACTTTTTTTTCCTTAAAAAAAAGAAGGCATACAAACAACCAACAAACTTATGAAAAAAAATGTTCAACAGTACTAATCATCAGAGAAATGTAAATAAAACAATGAAATACCATTTTATACCAGTCAGTATGGCTATTATTAAACAGTTAAAAACAAATGTTGGCAAGAATGCAAAGAAAAAGGAATGTAAATTAATACAAACTTTATGAAAACAGTGTGGAAATTTCTCAAAAAACTAAAAATAGAACCACCAATTTGATCCAGCAATCCCACTACTTGGTATATACCCAGAGGGAAAGAAATAATTGTACCAGAAAGATACCTGCATTTATATGTTTATAATGGCATTATTCACAATAGCAAAGATATGGAATCAACCTAAGTGTTCATCTACAGATGCTTGAATATAGAAAATGTGGTATATATACACAATGGAATGCTGCTCAGCTATTTTTAAAAAATCATATCTTTTGCATCAACATGAATGGAACTGGAGGCCATTATTCTAAGCAAAATAATACAGACGCGTAATACTACATGTTTACATTTACAGGTGGAAGCTAAACTATGGGTACATTTGGGTGTGCAGAGTGGAAAAATAGATATTGGAAACTCCATAAGGTGGAAGGTGAGATGGTGGGAGTGGGGGTGAGAATTGAAAAATTACCTATTGGGTACAATGTTCACTATTTGGGTGATGGGTAATTTAAAAGCTCAGACGTCACCACTAATATATCCATGTAAGAACCCTACCTGTACCCCTAAATCTAGAAACAAAAGAGTAGACAGCAGGGTGTTGAAAATCAAAGATTCTGGAGAGAGGAATAGTGTCTTTACTCAGATGTTAGCTTGTTTTCATAATAGCTGTGTGGCCTTGATTCAATTATATAGACTCTTTGTGCCTTTGGTGGCTTCATGCATAAGAAGAGTCTAAAAATTATAACCACTGCCTATAGTTGTGAATCGTAATGTTTAGAACAGTTTCATTTCAATTATTAGCTATAATTAGTTATGATGATAAGACTAACACTATTAAATATAGACACTTTACATATGTCATTTCATTTTTATCCTTTCTAACAATCCTGGAAGAGATGTTATTCTTATTTTATAGGCAACAATAATAGGCCTAGGAAGTTTTATTAATTTATACCAGGTCATTCAATCAATAAGGGTCAAAACTAAGTTCAATTCCATGACTCTGCTTCCAAAGCCTTTGTTCTCTCTTTCAATACAGTCTTCCTTTATGTGCTGACTTTTGTTATAATGAGAATCCTTAGGGAAAACTAGCATTATCACAGATGTCTTATTCTTGCACAGCATTTCGGCAGAGAACATTTCCTGTGCTCACTGTTGGCCTTACAGGTTATTCAACTTTAGAATATGATGCAGGAACCTAAAGAGTACTTTCCATGGCAAACTTGGTGTTTTCTGTATTCATATTCTAGAGAGAGAGGGAAAGAAAGATGAAGCAAGGGATTGTCCTATGGAAAAATAAGTACAGTCAGGATGCCATGGTAGATGCTTTGGTCTTTGAAGGGACAGCATGAGAAAGGAAGTTGTGCGAAGGAACCAAGGGGTGGCCAGGAATATGAGAATGTAAGTTCTCAGACACACTTCAGCTTCTTCTTAATTTAATGTAGGCCAAATAGTTATTATTAACAAGATTAGGAGAAGATAAAACGACTTTTAAAAATGAAATAATTTCTGGGCAAGAATTTGTCATTTTATCCTTTATAGACCTAACAATTTGAATCTGATCTAATCACATTCATTTTTAAAACCTGACTTTATGAACTTCTACTCATGTGATGGACACAATTTTTCTTTTCATTAGCAGAGTCCTATTAAAATACATTATTAAAACATCCTCAATTAATAAAATAAGTGGTCTTCTCCTTATAGCTAATTTACTGAATGAGTTATCTTTTTTCTTAGATATTAGAGCAGATTTTAAATTGAACTCCTTTAATTTTTAACTTTGAACATATTAATTTCTTGTTGCTTCAATGATATTAATAACATAAAAAAATAAATAGTACATTTACGTACCAATATGAGTTGTCTGTGCTTCTGTTTCAGACAGATGGTAATCCATGCTAGAAATGCTATACTCCTCACATTTTACAAGGGACCCTTACAGAATTTGAGCTTTGAGAATTGAGATTTTAGGAGTCGTGTTCTCCTCCTAGGCTCTGGGCTTAGGAAAGAAACCTCAACTTGGCTGATAATCCAGTTCCCGAGTTATATGCGTTCCTTTGCAAAGACATCTAGGAAGAACTTACAGTTTGACGAGCCTTTGAAAAGAGGCAAGATTTGTGGTCTTTATTGTCAGGAATATGTTCAGTGTTTTTGTTTGGAATGAGGGATATACTCAAGGCAAAAGTAGCTAAGAATGTGTGGCCATACTATATTCATGCATATAAATGTTGATATGTAAACTTGTAGCAAAAGTTCTGTATCTCCATTGTCTGCTGTACTATTAACATTCCATACGCTATTCCAGTAACAGTTCATACACTGTTCTCTTAACATTTTAGAATATTTCTCAGTACATTATATGTCTTTAAATAATTTAAAATTTTATTCCACATGCTGATATGGTATTTTTGTGTTAAAAATTGTGACATCCATTTTCCAGTAATGTAAGCAAAGCTCTCTGGAGAAATGGCTGATACAAGGAATGGATCAGGAAATATACAGTATGTGCCTGGAGCATCTTGTGATGTCAGGAAACATTTTCTCAGTTTCCTATATTCTCACCAATATGTGTGCTATCTGCCGATAGGTGAAAAACAATGCTATTATTATTTTAACTAATATTTCTTCAATTATTAGTGAATTAAGACATTTTAATATGTTTATTGGCCATTTTCAGGTCTCATATGAAATATATACACAAACCTTTTGTTTATTCTCTATCTATTTTATTCATAAAGGTTCTTTATTGAATAAGAACACTAACTCCCTGTCTTTCATGTTAAATTCCAAATATATTTGGCAGTTTTCTATTATTCTTTTAAGTTGACTGAAAATAACGTTCATCATAGATGGTCTTTTATTTTATCAAATTCATCAGTACTTTTATTTTATTGTATTTTTGGTATTTTATAAAAATTCTTTCTCATCCAAGATTATTGAAATGATAACCAATTTTTATCTAGTACTTTTTTGGTTTTCATTTATATCTTTTTATTTATCTGAATTTATTTTGGCATATTTAGTGTATGGTTGCAATCCAATGCTTTTTTTCCATGGCTAAGTAAATGGTTCATTTTTTGTCAATTCATACAGATTTGAGAAAGTTTACAATCTACATACACCAAAAACGCTTTCAACATTCTTGCTATATATTAGCACTAATGGCTAGTTTCAATAATTATATTTTAATTCTTGTTTTTGATTATCTAGCTAGAAAGCAGATACTGTAAACTTCTCTACTATTACTGTCATCTCTGTACATCTTTAGGAACTGTCCTTTAGAAGGTTAAATCAGGTGTATATATCCTACTTTAAAGGGCCACACTCAGACCTTTTCTTTAATATTTTACTTCTTGAAAGAATAACCAAAGTTTTGTTTTTTCTAATTTGAGTGATGTTAAATATTAAATTTCAAATGATTCTTATTGCATTAATTGTAGCAATGAAAAAAAAGGACAAGGTTTCTACTTCTCAGGGATAGTTGCTATATTAAATTAGAGTGATATTTTCCATGGTATCTATATTCTAGTTGTCAATACTATTGACAAGGCTGAGGCTTGTTTGCTTTATAATGACTGTTTAGGAAAGGTTATTTTTCTGGAAAGTGGCTATCAAAGTAAAATATCCAGAGCAAATGTAATTTTATTTACTGGATTTAGAATTCATTTAAGAAAGACTGCCGGGCTCGGTGGCTCAGCCTGTAATCCCGCGCTTTGGGAGACTGAGGTGAGTGGACTGCCTGAGCCCGCAGGTTCGAGACCTGCCTGGGCAACTTGGTGAGACCTCATCTCTACAATAAGTCAAAAAATCAGTCGGGCGTGGTAGTACGCGCTTGTAGTTCCAGCTACTTGGAAGGCTGAGGCGGAAGGATTGCCGGAGCCAAGCAGGTCAAGGCTGCGGTGGCCGGGAGCGGCCACTGCACTCCAGTCTGGGTGACAGAGTGAGACTCCAACTCAAAAATAAATAAATAAATAAATAAATAATAAATAAAAGAAAGAGTACATCTTATTTTCTAAATTGTAATTTTGAAAGAAATAATACAAATGTAGACTAAAAGCCATTGTCTCTTAAGTAGTTAAGCAAACCATCAAAAACTAATGTAGAAAAACAAAGGGATAAAAGAAAGTTAAAGATAATTGTTAATTTCCTTTAGTTATTTGGGCATTTTTTATCTGTATGGATTCAATATAATCTAGTTTAATACTTATTAAATGTAAAAAGACTGATAGAATTGTTCAGGACAGAAAATAAATATGAAATCACTATATCAAATTATCTATCTGAATATGTTCCATTAAATAATATAGACATAAATATGCATTTAGGGGTAGGGTTAGCAATGTGTGTCAAGGCTCTCTTCATAATCCTAGTACCTTGCTAGTTCTTTAATTTTGGATAGGTACCTTAGGCCTTGTCTTTGAAACAAGCTCACCCTTCACTTAGTTACACTGGCTTTTACCCCTATCTCCTTAGTGTTTTTTGATCCCTATTTGCTAACTAACTTAGCTGAGAACAAACTTAAGCCATTCTCAAATTTCTAGTCAGATGTAGCTGAAAGTTCACTGGGCTTGGATTCAGAAGCCCTGAGTTTCAGTCTAAGCTGAGATACTTGATCACGTTAAATTAATCACTTAATCTCATTTTTCTGCAGCTTCTTAATCAATGATGTTTAGGATATGAATTTAAATTGAAATTGAAAACAATTTCTAGGTGTTTCTTCTAGTGAGGAAAAATATCTGTGGGTAGTAGAGACATTGAGTAGAGAGTGGGATGACACACAAGATTAGCCTTGCTTTCTTCTGAAAGCAGTTAAATTTATTTGTGCCCTATATAAAAAGCAATGGAGATTTGGGGCATTTAGAAAAATGTGTAGTAATGTAGATTTATGATAACAAATCATTACATGTACATAATTTAACACATATAAAACTGTTAGATATCATTGTATTGTTGGATTATTTTGCTCTTATTTCATTAAACTTGTTTCAGGCCGAGCGTGGTGGTTCACGCCTATAATCCCAGAACTTTGGGAGGCCAAAGTGAGAGGATTGCCTGAGCCCATGGGTTCGAGACCAGCCTGGGCAACTTGATGAGACCTCATCTCTATAATAAATCTGGAAAAATTAGCCGGGTGTGATGGCGCATGCCTGTAGTTTCAGCTACTGGAAAGCTGAGGCAGAAGGATCACTTGAGCCCAGCAGGTGGAGGCTGCGGTGGCTGTGAGCATGCCACTGCCCTCCAGCCTGGGTGATAGAGTGAGACTCCAACTTAAAAAAAAATCTTGTTTCAATGTTTTATTCAGTCTAGTAGCATATGAGTTATTTAAAGTTTGGAAATAACAATTTTTGTATTATGCATTAATTAAATTCCATGGATTCATTTTCACTTTCCCTAAAAATATGTAGGTTATTAATAGCAAATCTTTATCTGAAGTAATATTCCTTTCCAAATATTATTTAATTCCTTTACAAATAACAATACATTCTTTCTTTTATGGGAACATTTGCATTAATTATTACTAGTGGCCTTCCTGGACTAAATTTTTTAACACTTTTTGATGATCTCTTTTAAAATTTAATTATTATTTTTATTTTAAAGATGTAGGGTATCTTTAAATTCTCAGTAGTCTTTAAGCAGAGTTTTGAAAGGTATAAGATTTAGAATCACATTGCCCATGCCTTTTTTTTTATCCACTTTGGACCTTGGGCAAATTAACTTCTCTGACCTTCAGTGTTCTCATCTATAAAATCAGGATCATAATATTCCATTTTGAAAGTTACTTTTATGAGGGTTAAATATTAAAATGACTGCAAGCATTTAGTCAAGTGCTCATCACATGGCAAACCTTTATGTTGTTACTACTAATAAACATATTTCTACTTTCTAACGTTGCTCCTTAAGTAAATGTGTCTTCATTTTGCAAGCTTTGTATTCTCACTTATTTTACCAAAAATCCTGCCATTATAAGGGTGATGTCAGTGCCTCCATAAATGATTCCTAAATAGCTCAGTCTTACAGATGTTTGACTTATTTTGTTCCAGTGAGTTTTACTTTGTACCCAAATCCTGCAGTCATGCCCTAGTATTTTTTTAAAAATTTTACATGCTCAGAGAAGTGTGGGTGTTTGAGTTAAATCTTAATTTGGTAAATCTTAATTTACCTTGATATCAAAATGCTCTCCCTGACTATTCATATTATTCCTCCTGCTAGTTCTCTTTATGAGTAAGCAGAATAAAGCAGGTAGATTTTATTAGTTAATGCAGGAAATACTTTGCCCTCCTCACCCCCTCACCGTCACTCTCATTTCAGGTTCTCTTGGTTGCAAGTGAAAGAAACCTATCTCAAACTTATAAGTCAAAATGCACCTCAGAGTAGCTTAGTTTTAGCTAAAAGAAGGTAAATTACTGATTAATATAACAGAGAAGTCCAAGTACAAGTTCTGGATTTAGGGATGATTGGATTTGAGAGTTTCAGGCAATGTTATGTCTCTCTTTACCTTTTCAATCTACCTTAATCTTTTGTCTTTTTGGCTCTGTTAGATTTTATTTTTAGATATGTGCTAGAAGGAAAGCTGTTGACTATTTTAATCCTATATTTATAGATATATAAAAAGTTATAATGTATTTTCTGATAGCTCTGCTAGATGTTTTAGTGAATACTTTGATTGACTTTGTGTAAGTCATGTGATCATCTCTGAAATATTTAACCATAGCCAAGAGCGGAGAGAGCTATGATAGGCCATGTCTGGCTCATGTGTCCAATTTAAAGCTTGATGATGTGAGCTTTATTTAAACCTGTGGCTGGCAAACTAGGGCTTATGGAAAAAATTTGGCCCACTGCTTATTTTTGAATGTAAAGTTTTATTGGAACATGGTTATACACATTCATATATTGTCTATGGCTGCTTTCACACTAAGATGTCAGAGTGGAGTAGTTAGAACAGAGACCATATGGCCCATAAAGCCTAAAATATTTTCTCCCTGGTTCTTTATAGGAGATATTTGCCAGCTGTTCTAGGTAGAATTAAAAGATGACCCCCAGTGACTCACATTCTTGTATAAATTCCTCCGCTTGATTGTGGGTAAGACCTGTAAATTGATGAGATGTCACTTCTGGGATTATGTTACTTTATATGGCAAAGGATTTTTTTGCAGATGTAATTAATGTCCCTGATCAATTGAGGTAATTGGAAGAGACTACTCTGTATAAGTCTGACTTAATCAAATGCATTCTTAAAAGACAGTCCAGGCTGGGCTCGGTGGCTCAGCCTGTAATCCCGCGCTTTGGGAGGCTGAGGTTAGTGGATTGCCTGAGCCCGTGGGTTCGAGACCCGCCGGGGCAACTTGGTGAGACCTCATCTCTACAATAACTCCAAAAACTAGCCGAGTGTGGTAGCGCATGCCTGTAGTTCCAGCTATTTGGAAGGCTTAGGCAGAAGGATCGCGGGAGCCCAGCAGGGCGTGGCTCCTGGCCACTGCACCCCAGTCTGGGAAACACAGTGACACTAAAACTCAAAAAAAAAAAAAAAAAAAAAGACCGTCCAGAAATTAGAGATGGAGGATATCAGAGAGACTTTCTCCGGATGACCTGGAAGAAAGTAAACATATATGTTGTTAATTTTCTATGAAGGCCATTGCTACAAGGAACTGCGGGTAACCATAAGGAGATGAGAGTGTTCCATGACTAACAGTTAGCAAGAAAATTGGGACCTTGGTCGTAACAGCCGAAAGGAGATTAATTTAGATAACAACAAGTGACCTCAGGAGAAGACTTAGAGGCTCAGATGAAAATTGTAGTCTGGCCAACACTTTGCTTTCAGCCTAGGGAGATCATGAGTAGAAGACTCAGTTACTCTACCTAGTAAATAGGTCACTGTGAGACAATAAGTTTCTATTATTCTAAGCCAATGATTTTGTGGTTATTTGTTATTTAGCAGCATAAAATTAATACAAACTTTTGTACTTTTGTACTTGGAGTTAGAGTGCTTCTGTAAGTCTCTAAAAAAGGGAGTGACTTTGGACGTTGTGTGGAAGCTTTGGAATTTTTGAGTATAGTAGAGAATATCTAAATTGCCTTAAACAGACTATTTGTAGAAAAAAGGATATTGAGGATACCTATGATAAGGGCTCAAAGAAGCAAAAAAACTGAAAACTGAGGAAGGGGGATTTTTGTAATGTATTGGTGGAAATCTTGGTGGAATTGTGTCTTTCAGTTAAGTGGAAAGCAGAATTTGTAAGTAATGAATTTGGATGGGAGGAAATTTCCAAACAAAGTGCTGAAGTTGTAGTCTGATTTCTTCTTCCTGCTTATAGTAAAATGGAAAAGGAAAAGATAATTTATGGGAGAACTATGAAGAAAAAAGTGATGACAAAAGATGCTACAAATCAGAAAAAGGTTACCAAAATGTAGCATAAGTTAAAGAAATTATAGATAAGCTATTTGATTAATAAGTCAACTTAGCAAAGTTACTAGATACTAGCTAAATAAACAAAATCCAATTGTACTCTTGCATATTTGCCACAATAATTAAGGAAAATTAATGCCATTTATAATTACAAAAATGTCTAGGAATCTATCTAGTTAAGTATACAATGCCTCTTCAGAAAAGTCTATAAATGTTTGTTGAGAAGACATTACATTTTCTAAATAAATGGAGAAATCTGTCATAATCAGGGACAAACAACACAATACTGCATAGTTGTAAATTTTCCAGATGAATCTATATCTTTAATCTGAATTGAAATTCCAGCATGTTTCTTTGTGTTGTTGACAAGCTTACCTTACAATTTCATGCAAAGGCCCTTGAGTAAGTAAGATCAACTCAAAGATGCACAAGTTAGGAAGCATTTCTCTACTGGATATCACTGATTTCAATGCTGCAGTAATCAAGATAGCAAGAGTATAGAAAAGTAGGCAATGTAACTGAATACAGAGACAAGAAAGAGACCCACACATACATATTTTATTTATGACATGAGTGGTACTGCAGAGTGGTGGTAAAATGACAGCACTTATTATTATTTTAATAATAGTTCCAGGCCAAATATACATTTGTATATTTATATGGAAAAATGAAACTTTTTTCTTACACAACAGACAAACAGGTTAATTGCATATGTAAACATGAAAGGTATATCAATATAGGTTTGAATAAGGAAAATTTTTCTAAGCAGATAATCAAAAGCATTAACCATAAAACAAAGATTGATGAATTGTTGGGTTGCATTCTAATTAAGAATTTTATTTCATCAAATGACACAACTAAGAGAGTGAAAAGGCAAGCCACAGGATAGGATATTTGCAACACATATAATTGGACCTGGATTTTTATCCAGAATGTAGTATATTTGTAAAATGGCTATAATTAAGAAGAAACAAATTACTCAATAGAAAACTTGATAAAATATTGATACAGCAGGCACTTTAAAAGCATATTTCCAAGTGGTTAATAAATGAGTCAGATTATTTACATAATTATTCATCAGGGAAATACAAATTAAACCACACATACATACTACTCACATCGACCAAAATGAATAAAACTGACCGACAATGCCAAGTCCTAGTGAGGATGTTGAACAAAAAGATTTTTCATATATTACTGGTAATGAGAAAATTGGCACAGTTACTTTGGGAAACTGCCATCATTTACAACATTTGAAAATATATATGCATTATGACCCAAAAACCTTGCTCCTGGGTACCTGCATGGCAGAAATGTGGCAAAAACAAAACTAAGCTAAACCACACATACAAGCATGTTCAACATAAACAAGTCTGTTTCAAATAGCTCCATATTGGAAACATCCGAATGTCATACAGCTGTAGAATAATATACAATTTACAATGGTATAACCATTTATACAAATGTAAAAATCACTGCAAAATGGAGCAAAATGAATGACTTATATAAGCATTGTATGGAGAGGAAGCAGTTAGAAACAACAACATATCTATATCTGCCTATCTACCTAAATATATATTTTAAGAATGCAAAACAAACTTATTGTTTCATATTTAAGATAATAGTTCCCTTGAGAGGAGAGAATAAAGGGGTAATGACAAAAAAGGAGACAGGGGTAGGGATTCTGGAGTGTCAGTAATGTTCCATTTCTTGACCTGGGTGGTAATTAAACAGATGTGTTTGTTTTGTGAAAATTAGTTGAGTTGCATATATATATTTGTGTACTTTTTAATACATTTGTTAGAATTTAATAAAATGTTGAGTTTACAAGGCAAAAGACACTGGGAAGGAGAGGTAAAACTATTTTTGTTTGCAAATAACATGATCATCTATTTAGAAGATTCAAAATAGTTGACAAAAAAAATTCCTAGAAGTAATAAGCAATTATAGCAAGCATACAAAGTTAATATGCAAAAGTCAATCACTTTCCTGTATACCAACAATGAATACATGGAAGTTTAAATAAAAAGCACGATATCATTTACATTAGCACCCTCCAGATGAAATACTTAGGTATAAGTCTAACAAAATATGCAAAAAATCTGTATGAGAGAAATTACAAAACTCTGATGAAAGAAATCAAAGAACTAAATAAATGGAGATTTATATCATGTTCATGAATAGCAAGACTCAATATTTTCAAGATGTCAGTTCTTTCCAGCTTGATCAAATGGATCCAATGCAACTTCAGCCAACATCTCTGTAGTTTTTTTGTCAATATAAACAAACTGATTCTAAAGTTTTTATGGAGCATCAAAATATTGAGAGTAGCCGGCACAGTATTGAATGAGAGCAAAGTTGGAAGACTGACGCTACTTGACTTCAGGGCTTATTATAAAGCAACAGCAATTAAAACAGTGTGGTAATGGCAAAATAATAAACAAAAAGATCATTGGAACAGAAGAGAGAGCCCAAAAAATATGCTCACAAAATATAATCAATTGATCTTTGACAGAGGAGAAAAGGCAATACAACAGAGAAAAGACAGTCTTTACAACAAATGGTGGTGGAACAATTGGACACCCACATGCAAAAAATGGGTGAAGACGCAGTTCTTACATTCTTCATAAAAATTAACTCAAAATGGGGAACAGACTTAAATATAAAGCACAAAATAATAAAACTCTTAGACGATAACATAAAGAAAATCTAGATGACCTTGAGCTTGGTGATCCGTGAAAGAAAGAATTGGCAAACTAGACGTCATTAAAATTAAAATATTCTGCTCTGTCAAAGATACCGTGAGAAGAATGAAAGGACAAGCCATAGACTGGGAGAAAATGTTGGCAAAAGGCATGTTTAATAAAGGACTGTTATACAAAATATACAAATAACTCACAAATGAACACACACACACACACACACACACATATATTTATATATTCCACATTTTTCTTTACCCCTTTCTTCTGTTGGTGGATGCTTAGGTTGTTTCCATATCTTGACTACTGTGAATAATGTATATGATAGCACAGATATCTCTGTGAGGTGTTGATTTTTATTTCTTTTGGGTATATTCCCAGCATAGGGACTGCTGAGTCATATGGCAGTTCTATTTTTAATTTTTGAGGAACCTCTATACTATTTTCCATGGTGGCTGCACCATTTTTAATTTTCACCAACAGTCTTCTTTTATAATTACAAAGAAACTTTCCATTAACATTCATTTTCTTCTAATCAATTCTAGTTCTTCAATGCCTACACTTTGCTGATATTTTTATTTAACTTGGTTGTATTGAGTATCATGTATTTGAGATATGGTAGCTTCCTATCCTAACTCATTAGGTGTGCAGATATTTATTTTTAACTACAAAGGCAGTTAAGACATTTTTTCTAAAGTTCTTTAGGAAATAATTTGCTTTAATTTACTTTCACTTATTTTAATTTACAATAATTAAATGCATATTATTTTTGCTGCCTTGTTTTTTAGAAGTATAATAAGTTGTTTTATACAATATTTCTGTGGTTTTAGATTTTTTATTTATATTATTTTTTCAGTATCATTATTGCATTAAAATTGATATACATACAACTATTTTACATTGATTCATATTAAGTATTATTTATATACATTTTAATCAATATTCACTAGCATATAATTTGCTCTTAAGGAACTAAAATACTTTCATTCTTCATACATATAAATTTATTTAATATATCTATAGAATAAAGTTTCCTATATTTTTGAAATATGTGGGTAGGACTATGCTCTGTGAAAAGTTCACCATATCTGAAGAGTTTTGCTTGGGAGTTAATTAAAACCAGAAGTAAAATAGATCTGATATATAATTAAGTGTATAATTATTACAACTGTGTTATATAGTAATTGCCCATAGGTAGTATAAGTATTACTTAGTTTTTTAATTTTATGTTATGTATCATATCCATCAGTGTTTTGGTCATTTGGGAAAAAACTATAGGTAGATAATTTTCCACATTGTCTGTGAATCAGTTTCGTAATGTTATCTCATTATGTGTTAAATATGTTATGTTATTTACTTTCAGGATTATAATGAGACATTTCAAAAAAACTTTTTGTATGAAAAAGGAGCCTTTAGTTTTGACAGGGTTAGAAACGAGCCCTTGAGCCTCTCTTTCCAGGTAATTTCTCCCATGCCCACAGGTTGAAGTATCATCTTGGTGCTATTCATTCCCAAAAAAATCTTCAACTCAGAGCTGTTTTTTGAAATCCAGACATGTTTAGCCAACTTCGTAATTGAACCTCCATCTTGGATGTTCAGTCATCTCAGACTCATTATATCCATGTGTGAACTCATGCTATCACCTACCTTTCATCATCATGCATCCTGTTAGGCAAACCAGAAAACTCAAAACCATTATTGATACTTCTTATATATTTCCCTCTATCCAACTTATCATCAAATTATCTTTCTTTTTTATTTTCTTAACTCTTTATCCATGCCTTTTCATCACTTGCTATAATTCTTGTCTGATCATTTTCATCTTTTGCTGGGAGTATTGCAGTTCTCTCCTACATGGTATATCTACTCAGGAAACATGGTATAACCACACTGTAAACAAAATAGTTATGTGATTAAAATGTAAATTTTTTTTTTGGTCATATCTTTCAGTGATTTCCCCTTGTTGTTAAAGTAAAGACAAAGATCATTAGCATGGTGAACAGGGACTGGGAAGTTCTGGCCCCTACCATTGCTTATTGAATTTTACATCAAATTCCCTTGTCTTTTTGGGTCCATTTTTTAGGTGCCCAGATACATCATGGCTTCTCCTGTGACTGGGCCTTTCCATATATCCTAATACAACTTAAAATCACCTGATTTTGAAAGATGGGGTATTGTATAAACTAGACTAACAAAAGTTGTTATCCAAATAATGTTTTCTATTATTATCAACTAACAAATCATGAAAAAAGACACTATACTAGAAAAGTAAATATTGGAATTTACTTTTATTTTGAACAACTCTTTTTGAATTAACTTTTAAGGCTCTTATAAATTTCTGTGTATTCTTCAGATCAGCTAAAACCTCATTTCTTTAGGGAAGTTTTTCCTGACCATTTACTCTAGGCCATGTTCTTTTGTTATTCCTGTCTCAAAGAACCTAGGCCCTTGTTTTTTTTTTCTTAGAACATTGCCTCAGTTTATAATTCTACCTTTATTACTAACACTCTTGATTAATGTTTCTTTCTCCAGTTGCAAGCTCTGAGACTCTTTTTACTCATTGCTATATTCCCAATCTCTCATAGTGTGTCTGGCTCATAATGATAAGTGATTTTAGAGTGGATGAATATAAAGAGCTACTAAGTGAGCAAGCTGAGATCTGATATCAAAGCTGACTCTAAAACTAATATTCTGCAGTGACAGTATATTTTTAGCATACGCATTATAATAATAAATTACCATATTGAATGTTTAGTACTTGTCTTGGACATATTCAAAAGCAAAACATGAGCCTTAGCTTTTCCAGTTTAAGTAGTTCTATTATATTTTTATAATTTATAATATTAATAAAATGGGGAATGTGGTGAGAGAGATGCATGGGGTGCATAGGAAACATTTTGTAGGATGAGGCATTTTGTAGGAGGCCCAGTGGACATCTGCCTGTGGGTCTGGCTTTGAGAAGCCAGAGGGCAGAATGAGGCCTCTGACTGCTGTCCTTGAGGACTCAAGCTCTAGGCAGTGATACCCACCTTGCTCCTCTCTTGGGCCAGCCTCAAAGTGGAGTGGACAAGGGAAGTCAGTGACAATACACTGGGTCTATAAGGAGAGCATAAACATTTCAAGGGAAACGTCATTGGAATCACATGGGTAGATTTTATGTTGTTTGCAGTTGTGTCTAAAGCTTTCTGGGCAGAGAAAGAAAGACTAGGTCTGTGTTCTCAGAAGAGGCTGGGGGCATTGAATGTGTGACTTGGGTAAGATGATATCTGGTGGAAAGGACAACCAAGCCAGGGTCAGTGTGCACTGAGGGTAAAAGGTAGCTTGCGGTGGCCATCTCAGGTGGAAGATTCTATAGCAAAAAGTGAGTTGGTTCACTGTTGACGAAACTTAAAATTTATTCTCTTTCTCTCTCCGTCTTTCCCCTCTTCCCTTACTTCCTTTATTTCTCGATTACTCTACCTTCTTCTCCCTTTCCCTGATTCTACTGTGACCACTAATACTTGGGTATGGAAGTACTGTACATAGCCAGGAATCCCTAATATATTTCTTCTCTAATGTCAAGTGGGGAATATGTAACTACAACTCTCCAGTGAAATTGAGATTAGGGTCATATTATCTATATCTTCTCTATGTAGATGATAATAGGTTAATGTAATGAAAAATGCAGAAAAATTTTTATGTATTGACTTCAGTGTTTATTTGTTTGATGTTAAGAAAATGTTGATCATATTATATTAAGAAGGCAGTGTATATTTCATTCAAAAATTCTAACACAAAATTTCAAGTATTATTTATTTTCTTTGGTTTTTCATGTAAATATTTGTATTTGAGTCTGTTGAATGTCAAAACTATTCCTCTATATTTGTCTTGCCATTTGTAATTCTGTGAGCTTTATACATTTAAAAGATTATTCATAAGATTGGAGTTGATACTATTGGTAATCTAGATTTGATGTATTCAGAATTGCTTTGAAAATATGGTAACCCATCGATTAAAATTGTAGGTTATATTTACTTCCTTGTCTCTGTACTTAATCAAAATTAAAGATATTTGGCCATCAGAGAGACAATTACAATGCTTTGGAGTGACTTTCTGAGCAGCCTGAAGTTGCTTATTAATCAGAGATTCTGGCCAGGCCTCAAGATCTGTTTCTGCCATTGTGTAGAGTTTTGTTGTTGTTGTTGTTGTTGTTGTTTTGTTTTATATAAGCCTAACTACAGGACTGAGCTTTTCTTTGTAATGCACACACAAACCTAAAAATGGAGTAGTCAGGCTGGGTTTAAGTTTGTTTATTGCCTGATTGGAAAAAATGTTTAACTCAAAACTGAATGAAATTTTGTAACCTAGGCAAATGTACGTATCCTATCTGTTAGACACACATTTCTTTTAGATATTTACATTATACCTCAGTATATTTTCTCTCCTAGTTTTGTCTGATTCTGCATTATAAACTTCCAAAGTTATTTTAAAGACCTTGAAAAATCTAGAGTTAATTCTAATTTCATGGAAAACTTCATTTTAATATCTTATTTTTTGAGATCTAGATTTTAAAACTACCAAGTTACTAGCACCAGATAATGAAATCTGCTTGTCCAAAATTTGGTTTCTTATCCATTTATCCTATCCTGTTAACTAGAGAGAACCTTGACATTCTCTTGTCATTAATGGAATTTTTTAAAGAATGTGATAAAATTTATTTTATTTATTTTATTTATTTTTTTGAGTTGGAGTCTCACTCTGTCGCCCAGACTGGAGTGCAGTGGCCGCTCCCAGCCACCGCAGCCTCGACCTGCTGGGCTCCGGTGATCCTTCAACCTCAGCCTTCCAAGCAGCTGGAACTACAGGCACGTGCTACCATGCCCAACTAGTTTTTGATTTCTTGTAGAGATGAGGTCTCACCAAGTTGCCCAGGCGGGTCTCGAACTAGCGGGCTCAGGCAATCCACTCACCTCATCCTCCCAAGGCGCGGGATTACAGGCTGAGCCACCGAGCCCGGCTAATAAAATTTATTAATGTAATCTAAAGTTTTACTCGAGGAAAAAACCTCGAATGCACTTTTTTGAATAAGGTATTTTAAAATTTTCTATGTTATATTATTATTCATAATATAGAGGTAAGAGTTTTTATGTGTCTCATTGCTAGCTCTGTGTATAGAAGAGTTTGCATTTTGTAATTACATACTTTCTTTTTTTTTGAGTTGGAGTCTCACTCTGTCGCCCAGATTGGAGTGCAGTGGCCGCTCCCAGCCACCGCAGCCTCCACCTGCTGGGCTCCGGCGATCCTTC